>JAANYP010001045.1:17841-43237 GCA_020465985.1 Centrapalus pauciflorus | reverse complement strand
GCGGGGGTCAAGGAAAGACTGACTTGTACATGTCGATATGAAAAGCCAGATAATTCGATGGTCGATCTGCTTACTATCAAGAGCTTCGGAGACGGATCGGTTTGTGGGCACGACGCATGGCTCACTTGCCCCTAGGAAATAACTACTGACGACGATGGTTGGTGCAATGGTGTGCCTCCGAGCGCTTCCGTTTGCGACCAGGTTCTACCGTAGAAGGGAAAGACAACATATACAACGTGCACTCCATACATAAAGTTCCAATGAATGCGATACATCCTCGACTCGATGTTGGATAGACCTTTTCGGCCCTACAAACAAAAGGAGTATAGGAGGTAGTTGGTTTGCTTATTATCACTGACGATTACTCACGTTTTCATGGGTTTCTTTTTAGTGACGAGGACGAGACGGCTGCAAGCTCATGGGTTCTTCTAGCCAAGTGGAAACTCCTACGGAACAAGGGTTACACATATTCGTAGGATAATGGGACTGATGTAAAAACTCTGTAATTGGTTGTATATTCCTATCAAAGGGCATCGGCATCAATCAGTGCACCATGAACCACAACGAATGGGTGGCCGAACGTAAAAACAGAACATTGATTGAGGCTGCAGGACTATGCTTTATGATTCAAAGCTCCTACATGTTTTGGGGGGAGGCAGTGAGTATCCGGTGCCACATTTTTAACGAGTCCTTACAGTCAAATCATTGAACAACTGTTATGAAATTTTGAATAAACGGCCCACCTAACTTAACTGGATTCGAACCGTTTGGAGTACCATGCACACTTTTTAAGAAACAAACATCAACCGAAGTTTGGTGAAAGGCTGACGAGGATACTTCCTAGGTTATGTGCCAACTCACAAACACAAACGGGTGTTTAACAAAACAACTGAGTTGGAGATTGTGTTAATATTGACAGTTCAAGTTTACACATGACCCAAAACTGGTCGGAATGGATATTTGACTAGTAGTTATTTGTGCATTTACATTCCTCGGATGATAATGCAGATACATAGAAGGACTTGGCGACGTTGCTATCTGAACGACGATGGCCAAATCTTCCAAGGCCACGTTCGAATCTACTTCCGAGCTACTGCGGACTATAGATGGGTCTCCAGAAGTTGCTGATCCAGAGCACCTACCACTGAGAATCAGAACCAAGCTTCGAGTTCCAACTCTGGGAAAATGTCCGTGAGGGGAAAACGAGAAGCGCCTGTTCCCCCTTTAGGTGAAATAGGATCCAACTTGAGAGATAATCTAAGGGTTGATAATAGAGACCTCTAGATTAACAAGAACCATCCAATAGATAACACATAGGAAATCCTCACGAGGGTTGAGGTCGGAGTGTGTAACTAACAACACTGTGTTGTTGCGAGATAACGACTCCGGGCATATCACACATGTTATATTCATGTTTCATATCGCAAGTAGAGCCCAAAAATGTGCAAATTGCACTTAAGGACAACTCCTGGTTTGAAGCGATGCGGAAGAATTTCACAATTTAGGAAACTAGAAGTGGTGGTTAGTTCCGTTACTCGAGGGGAGATTGCAATAGGAACCAAATGGGTTTAAGTGCAAGAGAGACGATCGGGGGTATAGTTCACGCGCACAAGGCGAGGATTAGTTGTAAAGGGTTTCACCCAGAGGACGGAGATCGATTCAACGACGTTTTTGCCACCTGTGACAAGGTTAGAAGCAATATGGTTGTTTTTACGTTGCCTCCTTCAAAGGATTTAAAGTTATCAACTGGATGTTAAGAGTGCTTTCCTGTCCGGGAAGGAAGGAGTGTGTATGTAGAACAACCGCCCGATTTACGATCTAAATTCCTGAGAGAGTAATATCGCTTAGATAAGGCTCTTTATGGATTACATCAGGCACCTAGGGCTGGTATAGACTCTAGCCAACATCGTTAGAAAATGGCTTTGAGAGGGGTAGATAGTAGTACTCTATTGTGAAGAGAAAGGGAGATCACTTTATCTTGGTCAAGTGTACGTCGATGATATCATTTTTGATCCATCACGAACAGATGTGCAAAGATTTCGAAAAGTTGTGAAGTTCTAAGTTCGAGATGAGTGCTATGGGAGAGTTGAATTTCTTTTTGGTTTTGCAAGTTGACCAAAAGAAGGAAGGGATGTTTATCCATCAAACTAAGTGTCTATGACATATTAGAACGTTTGGGATGGAGGGAACTAAGTTGACTGCCCATTTAGCACGCGCATTCAGTGAATCACAATCTCGGGCCGGGTACTGAAAGTGGAACCGATGTGGATCCGACTTTATATCGGGCCTGATTGGGTCGCTTATGTATTTAACTGCTTCAAGACCTGACATTTGTTTGCTCTGTGTATTTGTGCTAGGTTTCAAGCGAATCCGAAGGAGTGCTATGAAGCGTGTGAAGCGATCTACGATACCTCAAGTCGAACGAAAGCTAGGGCTTTGTATCACGCGGGGGAGATCTAGAGTTGGAAGCGTTCACGGATTCTGAGTACGGAGGATGCAGCTTGACGCGCAAATCACTACTGGAGGTTGTCAGTCCTGGAGGAGATTGGTATCCTGGCAAGCAAGGAAACGAAACGTCGTAGCCGTGTCAACGTGCGAGGCCGAGTATGTTGCTTGCTGGTAGTTGCTGCTCACGGTTCTGTGGATACAACAACAGTTGCGGGGGGATTACGTTTGGCTTCACCAAACTCCTATTAGGTAGAACAATCAATCTACAATTGCATAATAACTAATCCAGTTAAACCCGAGTAGTAAACAAGCAAAGACATAAGGCATCATTTTGATTGTGATTGTGCTGCAAACAAAGAACTTAATCAAACTTGTAAAGGTGGCAACAGAAGATAATAATGCTGATTTATTTACCAAAGCGTTTGATAAGTCACGATTTGAGTATTTAATTCAACTTAATGGAATGCGCAACCCAGAGTAAATTGACCTTAGTAGTATTTTATTTCCTTTTATAGTTGTTATATTTCTTTCTTTTTTACAGTAGTCTGCTAATTTAGGTAAGTTTCTAATTTAGGAAAGTTTCTATTTTTAGTAAGTTTCTATTTTTAGTAAGTTAGTAGGTTAGCTTAGTTTACTGCTTTTTGCTATGAAAAACAAAAGAAAAAAGAGAGAAAATTACAAAAATACAAAAAAAGAGAATATCAGAAAAGGAGTTAAGTCTTAGATACATAGGTTCAAAGTGACGAAAATTAGCACCGTCGTTACAGACTCTAAGTATTTAGGCTTTCACACATAATGCAACTAAATCCTAAGTGTTATACTTTATTTAGTTCGATGTGTTGGTAGGCATAATACATATAGGGAATCTCAAGGCTAATAAAATATTCTAGAAAAAGTCAAGCGTGTCACTAACCTAGATGTACGACCAATCGGTCTAAATTTTTATGTACAAGACATACAAACTTTAAGTCTAAATGAGGTATGCAAACTTTCTGGGGATGTATGGCAACATCAAATACATCTGACAATGGAAAGAATAGAAATATCATGAAAAACTGAGAGTCGAAAACATGCAACTCTGTTGTACGTAAGTACAGACCTGTTGTCTCTGTTTAGATTCGGGTTAGCAGACATGTCGCTTTGTTGTACGTCAGTACAGACCTGTCACCGCTATCTGCTAACTTTAAAAATAAACCTTAAGTCGAACTAAGACACTTTGTTGTATGAAGATACAGACCTGTGTCCAATGTTAGTCTTTTAAAGAAAGTTTGCAAATACCAACAAGTTAGAATTTTTGTCTGTGTGCCTTGATCATAAAAGTATCTCTATGTCTGAGTCACGTAAGATAATTTCCTGATAAATAAAAAGGCCAAGGGATATTCCGAAATGTAGAATGTTTAACAGGGTAAAATACCAACAATCGGCTAAATGGGTATGTCACGACAAACCATCAAAGGAATTCAAAAAATTCCTAAGTGTGAAAGTTTAAGTACTGAAAGTTAGTATCGGACATCGCTATCTGATTGAACCTTTCTTAGACTATACTCATCAAAAATATGTTGTTAAGTATTTAGCTTAGATTGTAAATTTTTTCTTTAAGTCTAGATTAAATTTTTGGTCAAAATTTTATTTTAATTTATTTTATTTTATTTTATTTTTACCTTAGTTTATTCTATTTTATTTTAGTTTAGTTTAATTTTTACTTAGGTAAAAGGTCAAAAGTTACTGAGGGTGCATTCAAAGTTGAATAAAATAAACATTGCGTGAAATATCTGTTGCTTAGGGTAAAAGAGTTGGCATAGTTTATCTGGTTACACAATACCGTAGAAAAAAATTGGAAAAGTTGAACTTATTTCAAAATTTTCGAAATTTTTCTAAGTGTTGGAGGTTTCGAATCTAAGACAGACTCGAATAAGGAGTACTTCGAATCTGTCAGTAGATTCGAATCTACTCTTAGACTCGAAGGTTGGTAGTATAAATAGGTTAACAGTGAAGTCATTTAATACTTACTGTTGTCGAATCTATACTCTCGAATCTATTTCAGCGATTTCGAATCTATTTTCTCGAGTCTACCGTTTTACTCCTAAACGACATTTTGTCGAGTTTCAAGCTAGTGTGTTCGATTCTACTACTGTATCTAGGTATAATCAACTTGATTGTACAAGTTTCATGTAGTTTTATACACAATTTCAGGCCAAATCGTCGATTTTTGAAGTTTTATGGGTCAAAATAGGGTTTTTGCTAAATAACTAAGTTTGGACCTGTAAAAGATCAAATTAAAGACATAAATCAATGATTAGAACCTAGTTGAACTAATGTATGTGATTTACCAAGTTCAAAATGGTTAAAATCTTGGGTTTTTGTTGAAACATTGGCCGACGGGAGTTCGAGTCTGTTCATGGACTTTCGAATCTGTTCATGGGTTTCTCGAATCTATCATTAGATTCGAGATGACCATGATATTCGAATCTGCCCATTAGACTCGAATACGGACTCTTCGAATCTGTCCATTACATTCGAATATGGACACTTCGAATCTGTTACTTTCGAATCTGTACTTTATTTAATTTGTTTAATTTAAATTTTATTAAACTTGTGGAAATTTAATTGTGTTAGATTTTGTATTTAATAAAGTACAAAATAAAACAAATTTGAATTTAAACAAGTTTATTGATTTTTAATGAGTCTAACAGTTTTATTTATTGTGCAGATATGGCAGTTCGCGCTTTTGTCCCGAAACATAATATGGTCCTTAATCCAGACAATAATATCCCTGAGGCGCAGGGATATCGACAAGTTTTGGATTTCCTAGCAGAATCTAGGATTAGCTTTGCTCTATACCATAACATTCCAATTGTTATTTCATATGTGAGGCAGTTTTACGACCATTTACAAGTTAATTGCACTGTCACCCCGACAGTTTTAAGAACGAGAATCGCTGGACAGCCATTAGTCTTCTCAGCAGATATGTTGCGCCAAGTGCTACAGTTGGGTTCACAGGAACAAGAAGACGGGCCTATAGACTTTCCATTGAGTATTAGGCAAGCCGCGTTTCTGAGAATGGGCTATAGTCTGGATGTTACGAAATCATCTTATATGAAAAGTGGATTGATAGGGCAGTGGCGATTTCTGGTCCACGTGTTCATGGTTTGTTTTGCGCCAAAGAAGGCTGGTTTTGATTACATCGTCTCAAAGATCCAATCAGGGGTGATTGCGATGGTGTATAATAAGAAGTTCAGTTTCTCACAGTTGTTTTTCTCGGAATTCATCCATCAGATTACAGCTCCTGAAAGAGAAAGATTCCTTCTGTATCCAAGATTTGTGATGATGTTGATAAGGCACTTCTTGCCAAATTTGCCACAATCAGATGACAATTTGAGCGTCAATGTTATGGATAAACGCATATTTGCTGATTGTTCCTCACATCGAGGAAGGTTAGCGGTTCCGGTGGCTCGTCCTTTGTTCGGAGCTATAGTAGACAGGGAATTTCAAGCCCCAGGTGATGCCAACTGGGCAGGGGTAGTTGATATTCAACAACAACAACAGCAACAGCAACCGCAACGCCAACAACAGCCGCGTGCTAGGCCGCGTGATCCACGACGCCAACAGCAACAACCTGCGAGTCAAATTCAGGCATCCAGGCCTTCAACAAGTGAACAACCACAAGCACAAGAAGCAGGGACTTCAGGTGCAGTCCCCGAATCGGAGCAGCTTGCTCAGACCTTGGAGGAAATATGGTCTTCTGGTCCTAATGCAAATGAAGATGTGGCAGCAGCATTAGTCGGTGAGCTGCTTAGTCCGCCTGGAGATGAAGATGACATATTTCGTGATGTTGAGGAATATGAGCCAGAGCAGGCTGATAACGTTTTGTCATCATCTGCAACTGAATCAGAAGAGATGGAGGAGTTAGAGGTTGAAGCTCCTGAGTCAGTATCAACTGAACCACCTGTTCAAATTGGAACTTATGGTTCGCGATTGATTATAAATGAAGGTGGTTCTAGGAGACGAGCGGACAGGGAATTGGAGGAGTCTGATTTCGAAGAAGAAGAAGTTTCTCAACTAGTGACACGGCAACGGGCCAAACGTCACAGGTTCATGCAAGGATCCTCCTCCGCTTCAGCAGAACAAACTGAAATTCCTCAACCTCAGGACCCTCAAACCACCATTCCACCATCACCACCTCATGATGAACCATACATCCCATCGCCGATCATTCCAACTCCAATTCAATCCATCCCATCAACCTCATCCTCATACGCCGACAATCAAAGGTTTCAGTAGCTAAAAGCTCGAGTTGACTTCCAAAATATCCAGATCTTAGGTCTAACAAAGGCAATCGGTGAGATTCAGACTCATAATGCAAATCTTGACAAGGAGAATGCCGATCTAAAGAAGATTGTGGAGAAAGTTCAGGAAGAGAACTTGGAGCTAAAAACCTTTGTTTGTGATCAGTCTGCTGAGATAAGGTCGATGCGCTCCCTAATTGAGCAGCTAATGAAAAATTTACAGGCTCAGGGGGAGACATCGTGCCGAGATCAGGAAGTGCAGAGAAGAGATGATACTGAAGGCGATGATCCCGGTGCAAATAAAGAGTTTGAGTCTGTAGATTTTCCTGCAGCTCAAGTTACACAAGTTGAGGGGGAGCCTAGTCAAGGGGAAGGACAAAGGGGTGAAGCTAGTTCATCTAAACAGCCTTCAGACTTTGAGATCAGTGAGATGATTGAAGCACTCATGGATCTCGATGATGATGCACTGGATGGAGGCTTTGATTATGAAGATGAAGAGCTTGAAGAAGGAGAGTTTATTCCGGAAGAGATAGTTGATTGGCAACCTGAAGATGAAGTAGTAGCTGACGAGGATGATGAAGCTGACGAAATAGTTGTATAGCAGAATCCTATCACTGACACTTATATGATAGATGGAGATAGAATTGTCGATGTTGACATAGTGAATGCTGCTTTGAATCCTAAGTCATCGACTGAAGAACCAGCAAGAGAGCTAAGTAACGAAGAAAAAAGGAAGCTATGGTTCAGAGCCGAAGAGAAGGAGTTAGCAATTAGGAGATCAATGAAAGTGCCTGGTACAGGGAAGCTATCTGAGCGAATCTTAAGTTGGTTCTTTGACAGAGATCTTCAACTTTTTATAATTAAAAGAAAAGACGGGCTTCAGTACATTAGGCGAACATTGAAAGCATTCAACACCCTTCCAAAGAATGAAATCACAGCGCTTGCATGGAAAGATCTGATAAATATTGGTGATGATCCTTATGCGAATGTGATTGAAAGAATAATAAGAAAGGAGGGGAGATCTAGGAAGTTTGAACGGTTGAGTCCAAGGGTCGGAAGAAGAGTCGAGGATAAGTCACGTATAGATCCTCTTACAGGCCGACCTTGGATGAGGATTCAGTACAAACCAGTGAAATGCCTGAGGAAGGTACCTTTGAAGAAAATGCCACAGAATGTTTTGCGAAATCTGAAGTGGTGGTATGCTGACACGGAAACTGGGGAAGCGGTTATGGAAGACTTAGAAGAAAAAGTTATTCTTAGAGTCTATGACCCGCTTCACCTGGTGAACCTATCTAAAGAAGACCTGCAGATTTTGTATAACTGTAAGATTTCCAGTGACGCACATATGGATACTGAAGCTAGTAAGTATGAAAATGTGGTCAAGGTATGCGTTGAAAAAGGTCTGTATGCTGGTAGTGTTTTGAATCAATAATAAACCATGTTCTTAAATCAAATGTGTGAATTATTAGAAGCTATCGTCAAGGGGGAGTCTGTTGGTACATCCCGTGTGACGATAGCAGTCTAAGTTGTCTTACATTGTGATTTTAGCATATGTTTGTTATATATATATTATGTATGATTGATGATTATCAGTGTTTGTATGTTTGAACTTGATGTAACGTATTACAAGAAGTTCAAACATAAAGTACAAAGATAAAATCATTCATAAGGTAATATCATAAGTTTCAAACACTTAGTTGTTTATGTAAAAGGCTAGATTCGAATTACTTAAGGGAATACATTCGAATCTGAGATAGATTCGAATGAGTCCATAGATTCGAATAGGCTAGATTCGAGTCTGTCAAGATGGACAGATTCGAATGGGCCTTGGGCCAGATTCGAGGTTGGCCCACAACAGACTCGAATATGGGTCTATAATTAGGGATAGACTCGAATCATTAGCAGACTTTTTGCAGAATTCGTGAGGAATTGAGCAAGAGGCGATCTCGAGTTTATCAGCTAGGTGAGTGCCGTTTCGGAGAGAATTAGTACGTAGGATCGTTTGTGTGTCGTTCGTTCAGCGTCTAATAGTCTCCGTGTTTCCGTTGGTTGAGAGTTGTCCGTCTAACCGTCAACGAGGATTCCGCACTCGTTCACGGATCCGCGTCTAGATAGATCTTGCAGTCGTAGACCTTACATTACAGTAACCGTAACAACATATAGTCAACAGTATGCAAAAACCCTCTGTAGCAATCTCCAAGCTCCTTTCTACTCAGGAGTTGGCGGCCCTATCTTCTATACCCCTGACACACATATTTAGACTCGAATACGTAAGTTCTCACAGCTCGTGAGTACACAAGGTTTTAGACTCTACAACTAATCATGTTAGATATTTAATTTCGATAATATGGAGTTATTTTGCAATAATTATCTACTTAGTATTTAGTCTTTTTTTTTAGTTTCCTTGTAATTTATTTCCATGTAAATGTCTAGGGGCAAAGGTGTCAAAGCCCCAAACTTAATTAAAGGAGGCTACATTATAGCTCCTAGGGTTAGCTTTGTAAAGACACGGTTGATATTCAATACACAGTTTCCAGCCGCCAACAAACATTCTCTCTCAATAATCTTATTGTCTTTCTTCATCATTGCCTAATTATTGAGATTTGTTCTTCTTGGGTTTTGATAGAGAATTATAAAGGTGCTGAAATATAAAGGGAATACATCATTACAATTGGTATCAGAGCTTAAAAGGTGGATTTCAACTTGCATTCTTACGGATTCTGCTGGGTTTCTTCATGTTCATCGAGTTCTTCTTCATTCCATCGGTTAGATTCATTTAACCTTATGTTTTTCTGCGTTTTTTCTGTTATTCTTGTCCTATAATCACCACAATATAATCCTATACTGATTTCGACCTTAATAAGTTCCATCTTTCCATCCAAATCATCAAGAATCGGTAGTTTTGAAAAGTTTAAAAAATATGGGTTTTAGTGGGTTTTTGCTTGTTTTTTACTGATTTTTAATTGTTTTCGTATATTTTAAAATATCAAAAGTGTTTAAAATAGTTTCCTAATAATTTAGAAACATTTTTAGGCTTTAAATCTGCTAAAATCGTCATCTGAACTGTTCTGCCTTAGAATTTCTGTTTAAAACCTGCTGTAATTCGGAACCTTAACTGTAGCAGTTCGGACCATCTTAGATCCCAATTCGGACTCATTTCGGACCATATACAACCCTAGTTCGGACCTCATTTCGGTCCACTTCGGACCAGCCTTAGGTGTATTTCGGACCACCCTGTGCCTATCTAGGACCCTAATTCGGTCCCATCCGAACTTCGGACCATCCGAAGTTCAGATCAGGCATTCCCATTTTCATATTTTGGACATGTGCTTTAATTTTAAATTCTCACTTCGGACCATATCCATTTTGGACCAAGCGAATCCGGACCATCCGAATTCGGTCCCTGTTCCTGGACTATTCCCTAAGTTTCAGTCCGAACCATCCACTGTTCACCCGCATTCGGACCATCCGAATTTGGTTCCTATTACATCCGAACTACAAACTGCTCATCCGAAGAACCCCTGTTTCCATCAACCCGAAGTCAACACTGTTCATCCGAATCCAGTTAATCTGAATTCGGTTCATCATACTTCAATCATCCGAATTAGGTCCCTCCCTTGTCCGAACCTGGTCCTCATTCGAATTCGGCCCCGTTCATAATTGATTCCCATCCGAACCACAGGTTCATCCGAATTCGGTCCCTAGTCCGAATTGCTGCTCATCTGAATTCGGCTCAATCCGAACTCAGGTCATTCATCCGAACTTGTACAATCCAGTGTACTGTTCTTCCGCAGTCCAGCCCATCCGTTTCAAGTTTCCACCTTCAAGAATCTTATCTGTTAAATCAGCACCCAAATCATGTCTCGTGAAGCTCTCGTACTCGGATCTAAGAACAGACCACCTATTCTCTATCCTGACGAGTATGAACAATGGAAATCCCGGTTCCTCAAGTTTGTCGAAATGCAACCGCTTGGGAACCTAATGCTTCAGTCCATCTCTGAGGGTCCCGTGATCTACTATCGGGAAATCGCAGCCAGACCCGAGGCTGACCCCCCTGTCTTAGCTTCTAAGGTTGAATGAGAACCCCGCGAATGACGCCGAGAGAGACAGGAAGCATGCCGATAAGAGGGCAGAATATTTGATCTATCAGGCCCTCCCCACTGACATCTTGGTTGGCATAGCAAAATGTCTGCCAAAGAAATGTGGGACGAATTGGAAGTCCAAATGCTGGGGGCAGATCTCGATGATCGCGCTAAGATAGAAGAAGCAAAGGCTAAGTTTACAGAATTCCGAGCCAAAGACGGGGAATCTCTGCAGGCTACGTTCACAAGGTTTTGTGCAGTACTGAATGAATTAAACAAACTGCACATAAAAAAGGACAGGGATGACATAAACATCCAGTTCTTTGCAGCCTTAGCCCCCGAGTGGCAGATTGCATGCCGGGCCACAAAACGCGTCCTGAATATTCCTGAGGTATCTATCAATGTCGTCTTCAAAGAGCAGAAGAAGTATCAAGGGGATGTGGATCAACAGAAACTGATGGCAAATCAACTCGCATCCTTGCTGCTATCTACCAACACTGGAATGAAACCCAATGATTCACTAGCCTTGATTACCAACACGAATATTCCGACTCCATCATTTGCACCAGGTTCATCGTCATCACAGTACAGGTATGCGTCTCCTCCACATGAGGTAATTGATGAGGAAGAGGCCACTATTCAGGAACAGATAGCCTTGTGGACCAATCGTCTCCAACAACGACGTTTTTCCAACAAGACTAACAATCAACTCCGTTATGACACCGGTCCGCGGAGGTACTCAGATGACCGTAGGGATGAACGACGAGATGATTATCGCAGGGATGATTATCGGAGAGACGACAAGGATGAAAGAATGTATGACGATAGACGCGACTATCGAGATGATTGCCGTTATGAAAGGCGAGACGATAAGCGTGATGATCGCCGGGATGACAAGAGAGAGTATGATCGAAGGGACGATCGTAGGGATGATCGCAGGGACGATCGTCGGGATGAGAGAAGAGAGCACGAGCGAAGGGATAGAAGAAGGGATGATAGCAGAGAACATCGCCGCGCCGACAAGAGGCCAGTTGAAAGAAGAGATGAGAGGCCGCGGGCCGATGAACCGAAAGCAGCAGAGGAGCGTCTCTGTTACAAATGTGAAAAACCGGGCCACTTCGCTCGGGAGTGTAGCAATAAGTTTGACAGAGACGTAGGCTACTACGAGAGAAAGCTGGAGGCCGCGAAGAAAAGAACCGACGCAATGGCCCTCGTCGCCCAAGAAGATTACTGGGATGCTGAAGATACCGACGAGGAAGATGATAAGGGCAAGAACTTCTATATGGTTGATCGTCTAGGGTTGGAGCACTGTGCCATTTCCACTGCTGAGAGTTCAGACCATGCTGCTGAGGGGGAGACCATGAAAAATCCACCAACATGTCTGATGGCCACAACCGACGATCCCGAATGCTCATCATCCGGTTCAGAGACAAATGAGGTATATTCCTGTTACATTCCAGAACATGTAAATAATTTATTTGTAAATAATGAATGTACATTGCACACACATATTCTTGATCTACAAGCTAGGTTAAATGCTGAAACTGCAAAGTGTGTACAGGCTGAACATCTAGCTCAAACTTTAAAAGACTCGTCTAAATTATATCAATCAAAGTGGTTAACTTTAAAAGACTCGTCTAATCACAATGTTATAAAACAGATGTTAATCGAGAAAGTAGATGTTCAGGACAGGAATATATATCTTGAATCGTGTATGGATAGGTTATCAAAAGAAAAACTCTCGTTAAAAGAAGAAATTTCTGTACTTTCAAAACAATTAGATACAGTAAATATGGAAAATATAGACAGTTTAGAAAAATATAAAATGATTGAAGAAGAAAGGATAAGTTTGTACGCACGAATAAAGACCCTTGACGATGCATTTTTAAAAAGGGGTCAAACAGAACAAACTATTCACTTAAATCAGCCCAAAGGAATCGGTTTTAAAAATCCTAAATATTTGGAAAAGGCCCAAAAAGTTTTACCTTTATTTTATGACATGAACTATACGGGAGCTGGGCTTAAATCTTTCTTTTTTGAGTCATTAAAAGAAGTTTTAAACCAAGAGAATGAGAAACGTGTTGAACATAAAGAAAAAGAAATTTCTTTTCAATATGAAAAACTTAACGAGAGTTATCCATCTAGAGTACCCAATTTAGAGAAAGACTACTTGTCAACTTATTCAGATCCTGGATTGAAAACAGAAACTGTAAAACCAATTCCTCAACTTTATATTCCTACAAAAGTTCTTCAACATCAAATTAATGTTTTAGAAAAGGAGTTGAAGTCGTCTCAAAAGAAAGCTCTTGATCTTGATGCTCTTTTTAAGAGCGAAGAAAAATTGGTAAATCAAACTTTTCAACAAACTGTGGAATTAACTGTCTACAGAGAAAATATTGACATGGTTTCTCAAAAGTTGAAGGATTTTTCAAAAGAACAAACAGTTTCTCATTCCACCAAAATTCCATATGTGTCATCAAATAAAGGTAAGGCTAAAGCTGAAACTTCTTCTTTCATTTATAAAGGTGAGTGTTTAAAACCGTTTAAAAATGAGGTTTCTAAAAAGACTCAGATCCAATCCAAGTCTTTTAAGAAACCCACTCACCAACAAAAAGAAAATTATGTCAAGTCTAAATCTTCTATGCTTACTAACTCTAATCGTTTTGTTCCTACAGATTATGTATGAAGAGTTCCAAAAACCACCATGCAGGATTTTTCAAGTTTTTTTTGTGAAGAAGGCTATAATGCCAAATGAATTTGTTACTAGAGATAGGATGTCTGTAATCTCTACAAACAATGTGTGTAACAATGTGTGTAATGATGTACCGAATTCTGTTGCTTCTTTAAAGTACTCTTTCAGTGAATTATTTAATCTATGTCCAACTCGTTATAGACGGCAGGTTCATGAAATGAATGCTTTCGTGCCATATCCTGTTAAAAGAATTCAGAAAAAGAAAATAAAAAAAGTTTCATCATCAGCCACAAACAAATTTGAGACTTGTCCATTGCCGAGGCCCAAAACCAAAGCAAAGGTCAAAAAGGTCTCAAAAAGTCAAAAACCAAAGGCAATTTCAGCGCCTAAGGTTCCAAAGCCCAATAAATCCAATCTTCAATGGATTCCAAAGGGCTGTGCATCCAGACCACACACAAATGCTAAATGGGTTCCTAACACTGTACACGTGCTATATACATCTGGAACTCCTAACAAAAAGGGACCCATATTGAGGTGGGTACCCAAAGTTGTGTGATCTTTATGCAGATGGTTCTTGGTTACTTCTGATCAAGACCCGTTCTTCAATGAAATGGCTTCTAGTTACCATAGACTAGGACCCGTTCTTTTGCTTGTCGGTTGTGCTTAAACCGACACATTAGACTTCTATGCACACAGCTCAGGACCCGGTCTTAACTCATCATGTTTTCTGAACATCTCGGTTCAGAACACGGTTTGCTTGTAAATAAATGATGGATGTGTTTGAATGCATATAGTTTTTCATTATATGAATTTATTTGCTTTTCAGGCTAAATCCATTTGGTATATGGATTCGGGCTGCTACAATCACATGACAGGAAGAAGAGAATTACTATCCAACGTAGTTGAACAGTATTGCGGAACGGTAAAATTCGGGAACAACCATCAGGCTCATATTAAAGGATACAGGGACTTAGTTTTAAATAATCTAGTCATAAAGGACGTTGACTATGTTGAGGGATTATCACATAATATATTTAGCATAGGACAGCTCTGTGACAAAGGACTAGAGTGTGAAGACCTCCCCTTCCGGGGCAGTCCTCAGAGTCTAGGTCCCACATCATGCAATACGATATCAATCATACTAAGATAGGGTAATTATAATGCGGAAAATTAAATTACATGTACATACAGATTATGATTTAAGTTATACAGATTACATATTTCAAATTAAAGTTATAAAAGGGTAACATCTAATCTAGTCATTACATCATAGAATCATATTAAATCTACCCAAAATCCACAACAATTTCTGTCTTCCAATCAGTACCGAAAGGATTTGTTGTGTAGTGGTCTATGATACTTCTGTCTTGATTGTTAATAGACCTAAGAGCTAGGTCCAGCAGGTGACTTTCCTTTGCTTTTACCTGTAAAATTATAATGCAGCAACTGTAAGCAATGCATAGTGAGTTTATAGATTTTCAATATTAACATGCGTGTCAAGCGGATCATCAGTCTAGCGTGATATGTCTTGGCTGCCACTACAGCCCTCATGATTGAGATATAGAATCATAGAATTGGATGATGTTCAGGCCACACTCACGCTTAAATCGTGGGGATCAGCCACATACTGGGCTAGCTACCAGTAAGTCAATATGGCGGAACATCGGAGGTCATTACCAAGTTCATAAGAACTGGTGAAATAGCCAGGTCTAGAACAATAGACCATCAAGGCTAGTCAAGCTGAATAATTCTATCAAGTGTCTGATCAAATAATGAAAGCTTAAGTCATAGAAGTCATGATAGCAATGAATCATAAAGCAATGTCTGAAGAAGTGTTAAATGCAATATGAAATGATAATCAAATAGCTATCATGATCCACTGGGCAACACCAAACCATAGTGTGCACAGGTCTCAATCCAGCTGATACAATGAATGTCAATAAATCTAACATCAACAATATATCTCAACCGGAATTTAAACATGTTCAATCTGAATATCTATAACTCACTGGTCTGGGTCTTTATCAAACAAATATAAAAATCTGCCACCTGAGTTATCTCATGATTTTATCTTTGTCAATTCTGTTCTCTGTCAAATCAGTCTTTGACCTGCTTTAAATCTTTTAAATCTTTGTCTTTATGTTCAGAATTTCACTGAACCTGTCCAGAATTAAATCATATAAATCTCATGTCAATATCATCATCATTATCATGGAATTTCATCATCTTTTGGTCATTAAAATCTTTAATTCTATCTGATTCTGATAACTGATAATCTTCTCAATCTTTCATTTATTTATAATCTCTAATCCATTAAATCCTCAAAAGCTTTCTATATATATATATATATATATATATATATATATATATATATATATATATATATATATATATATATATATATATATATCATATATATATATATATATAACTAAAAGCATATGCATATAATCATTTATTTAATTGAAATATCAAAATACATAGAATTAGTTTCGGATCACACAATTTCGGATCCACCCGGATTCGGATAAGCCCGGATTCGGATCCATCCGGAATGGTTCGTCCGGATTCGGACCAAAATATCCGATTTGGACGCCCGAATTGGCTTATCCGAAATAGTATTCGAATTCAGACGTAGCAGAGTCCGAAACTACCATCCGAAATTAATACATAGGAACCGAATTAGGATCATCTGAATTTATGGGATCCGAAAATGAGGCACCATCCGAATTCGGTCTTACCCGAATTCGGATCCTATACTTAGCATTTTCCCAGAAATTGTTCTTGGTCTTCTTCATTATGTTCATACGGATTTTTCACAAAAATTACTAAAAACCCATTTTATTAACATGCAATGTTATATATTGATGTAATATCATTATTTGAGTGTTTTTATACTAATTTCCCTATCAATAACATCATTATTTGATCAAGATCATCCAAAAATGATCATTTTTGTCAAGAACATCATTTTCATCAAAATTCCGATTTCTTATTCATTTTTGGATAATCTAACCCAAAATCTTTGTTTCTATCACATTTATTAACTTAAATTCATCATAATCTACTAAATTTATACACATGCAACACATAATTTCCACATTTTAAAACCTTGGTTTCGGTTTTAACACAAAACCGAACCAAACAATCTAAATACTGAAATTTAAGTAAATTTACCTCAAATTCTTGTAGATTGATGATGTTTGATGCTTATTGTAACACTTTCTTGTATTGATTCTTCCTTTAATTGAGATTTGAATGACTAATTGTGATAATTTCTTGGTTGAGCCGTGAGATAGAGAGAGATTAGAGAGAGATAGAGATTTGGTGTTAATGATCATAATTGATCATTAATTTTGTTTATATATTATTTTAGTCATATTTGCAAATTAACCCACTAAACTTTTGTATTTTACTTATCTTTTAAATTTAACCATCTTTAATTATTCATAACATAAATATAATTTAATTTAAATAGTCTTCAACTTAATTAAATTGCATAATTAATAATGTAATTAAATTTACATTATTTGGATCAAGACGAAATAAAAGACTTAGATAAAAGCTGGGTTGTTACATAGAGGTAATGTTTAGGGCTAAGAACTGCAGTGCTAGGAGTATGGATGGAAAAGAAATCCTATCAGGTTCCCGAAACTCTAACCTCTACACCATTGACGTAGCCAAACTCATAGTAAAGGATAACATTTGCCTCTTATCAAAAGCCTCTTCAAAAGACTCTTAGTTATGGCATCGAAGGTTATCCCACTTGAAGTTTGACAATATCAACAAGCTGGCTGCGAAACAATTGGTCAAAGGTCTCCCTGAATTGTGTTATGAAAAGGACCATCTTTGTGGAGCTTGTGAGAAAGGAAAGATGAAACGATCATCTCATAAACCAAAGCCCTAACCATCAACGAAAAGAGTATTGGAGTTACTTCACATGGATTTATGCGGACCGATGCGGACACAGAGCATAAACGGGAAGCGATATGTGTTGGTTATCGTTGATGACTATTCACGATATACCTGGTTCAGGTTCTTGCGATCCAAGGACGAGACAGCTTAAGAAATCATAGATTTTATAAAGAGTTTCGAGACCCAACAGCAGCTGTCAGTGCAATCAATCAGATCCGATAACGGCACGGAGTTCAAGAACTCGGTAGTTGAGGGCTTCCTTGGATCCAAAGGTATTCAGCATCAATACTCTGCTGCTAGAACGCCACAACAAAATGGGGTCGTGGAAAGGCATAACCGTACGCTTGTGAAAGCCGCTCGTACAATGCTAACTTACTCAAAGCTACCTCCATTCTTGTGGGCCGAAGCCGTATCAACAGCCTGCTATACACAAAATCGCTCCATTATCCATAAGCGCTTTAACAAAACTCCTTACCAACTCTTTTTGAATAAAGTGCCATTTATCAAGTACTTACGTGTATATGGTTGCAGGTGCTATGTGCTAAACGATAAAGACAACCTCGGGAAGTTTAACGAAAAGGCGGATGAAGCGATCTTCATTGGATACTCATCCAACTCGAAGGCCTATCACGCATTCAATACCCGAACCAGAACAGTCAATGAAGTGTGCATGTCACATTTGATGAGTTGGTTGAACTGGCACCCGAAGTTGATCATACAGGACCTCGCATTACTCAAATGCCTGGAGACTCTTCTAATAACCCCATTTCTTTTTCTTCTTCTGATTTGGTTAATTTGTTTGATCCTTTTTACGTAGAATTTTTCGGTCCTAATGCTAATGTGTCTAATGTTGTCAATAATGTAGGTAATTCTTCCAATTCAACTGCACCACAAAGTTTCTTCGCTCCATTATCATCCACATCATACCCTCATCCATCAACATCATCGACCAATACATCCGCAGTTGAATCTACTCCCGTAATACCCTCACATATAATGCCGACTATCCTTCCTTCACCTGAACACTCGGAAATCGAACCGGAACCAGTGGTACCTTCATTTGAAACCATTGACCATGAATCTTCATCCATCCCCACCTTAACCACTGAGATTCCATCCCGAGTACCCCTTCCACACGAGATTAAATGGACCCGAAGTCACCCAACAGATCAAATCATTGGTGATGTTTCAACTGGAGTCCAAACTCGTAGGGCGTCTGCTAATGAATGCCTCTTCGCATCATTCCTTAGTATGATAGAGCCCGCTCGTGTGGATGAAGCCCTAAAAGATCCAGATTGGATAGTTGCAATGCAAGAGGAACTCAACCAGTTTGAACAGCTAAGAGTATGGCGGTTAGTTCCCAAACCAAAAGACCGTACAGTGATCAGAACAAAGTGGATTTTTAAGAACAAACGAGATGAGAACGACATTGTGATAAGGAATAAAGCGAGACTTGTTTCCAAAGACTACCGACAACAAGAAGGGATAGATTATGACGAGACCTTCGCTCCAGTTGCACGGATCGAAGCAATCAGAATCTTCTTGGCGTACGCGGCACACAAGGATTTCAAAGTGTACCAAATGGACGTCAAGACTGCCTTTCTAAATGGTGAACTTAACGAAGAGGTGTACGTTGAACAACCACAAAGCTTTGTTGACACACATAAACCTGACCATGTTTATGTGCTAGATAAAGCCCTCTATGGTTTAAAACAAGCACCTCGCGCATGGTATGATAGTCTTTCTAATTTCCTTATTTCTGCCGGTTTCTGTAAAGGTGTGGTGGACACAACTCTGTTCACTAAAAGGGAATGCCCACATATAATGCTAGTACAGATATATGTCGACGACATTATATTTGGATCTACTGACAGTAATTTCTGTAAGGATTTTTCAGCCCTAATGGAGTCCAGGTTCGAGATGAGTATGATGGGGGAAATGAATTTTTTCCTCGGATTACAAGTCAAACAACTTGAAGATGGGATTTTTGTGAACCAATCGAAATATACTCTTGACTTTCTCAAGAAGTATAAGTTAGACTATTGCACGAGTATCGCAACTCCCATGGTCTCCAACTGTAAGTTAGACATCGATCCTTCTGGGAAAAGTGTCGATAATACAACTTACAGAGGGATGATAGGATCCTTACTGTGTCTGACTGCTAGTAGGACGGATATAATGTTTTCAACATGTCTTTGTGCTCGCTTTCAGGCCAACCCTAAAGAATCACACCTAACTGCGGTAAAACGCATTTCTCGTTATCTTAAGGGTACACCCGATCTTGGTCTATGGTATCCAAAGGGAACCGATTTCGATCTTAACGCTTTTTCAGATGCTGATTTTGCAGGTTGTAGAGTTGACCGAAAAAGCACATCGGGAGGAATACAGTTCTTGGGAGACAGACCGGTGAGTTGGTCCTCCAAAAAGCAGAATTGTGTTTCAACATCCATGGCTGAGGCTGAGTATGTAGCAGCTGCAAGCTGTTGCACTCAAGTGCTGTGGATGAGAACACAATTACGCGATTATGGATTCTCACTCACCAATATCCCAATTTACTGCGACTCTCGGAGTGCATTTGCCATCTCTTGCAATCCCGTGCAGCACTCTCGAACGAAACACATAGACATCAGGTATCATTTTATTAAAGATTACGTAGAAAAGGGAACCATTGAGTTGTATTTGTTGGCACGAAATATCAACTTGCGGATATATTTACTAAAGCTTTAGACGAACCTCGTTTTCAGTTTTTAGTATCCCATATCGTCATATTGAATCCGCCTTCCAATTAAATATCAGATATTGTCTTAAATAATTCTATTTGAATCTATCATGGTTGAAATTCCTTTATTTTAGAAAATATCTGTTATTTAAATTTAAGGATTGTGTCACAAAATTGAAACTCAATATTTCCTTATCTGTGTACATTTTTAATAATTAATGATCCTGACAAATTACTGTGTGAATTGTTCATCACTAAGTGGGACGCAAACATAACCCAGGTTTGTCTGTATCTTTAAGGCTATAAAGGTTCAAGAACTTAATCTGAAAAAGAAAAGGAAACGAATAGGTATTTATTTGAGGGGGAGTATAGTTAGGATGTAAATTTTTATAATTCTGTGTTCTTTTTAATTTTAGTAATTAATTTTTTAAATTTTAGGTTGGTTATAGTTTAGTTTAATTTTTAAGTTTAACTTAATAGTTCAGAAAATCCCAAAAAGATTTTAACTGTTCAAATTTTTCAAAAAGCCAAAAATACTTTAGTTTATCTTATTTTATTTTATTTTTATTCTTGTCTTAACTAAAATACTAAAAGAAAATACCAAAAATATTTTATTTTGTTGTTTCAAAGAAAAACTCAAAAAGATGTTATAAATTGGGCTAAATTTTTGTTTAAAATTTTTATTGTTTAAGGCCCAATAATTTTTGTTGTGTCTATGTGTGTGGTGGTATGAATATCCGGCGGCCCTAAATCAGGTTGGGCGCGGATCTGATTTCCCGACCCAACCCGGACACCTTTAAAAAGGTGGGTCAACAGGTCAAAGCACCACCTTTCTTCACTGTCAAGATTCCTTCTCCTCTTCTTCTTCCTCTTTCTCCTGCCGCCGACGACCGCTTATTCCACCATAGCCATCCATTAAAGCTTTGAACAACTTCGTTTTTCTTAGTTTTTCTCACATATTTCAACTTCGGCATCTTCAGGTAACACCTTTCTACCTTTATTTCAGCTTTTAACGTCTTATATTGTGTGTTTAATTTTCAACTTTTTCTTAATTTTTCTTTTCGGTTTTTGCTTTTTTTAAGTAGTTTATTGTGTTTTTCTTCCTTAGTTGTAGTTATACAAAATGTTCTTTATATGTTTTTAGACTAGGATCTTCATTTTCATGCATTTTTAGCACAATTTTAACTGTTCACGTTAAATATTGCATGAACTCATTAACTGCACACATGCATTTCGGACGTCCGAATTCGGACCAAGCCCCGAATTCGGATGTCCCACTTAGACTAATTTCAAATGTTTTTCTAAAATATCCGACCGAATTCGGACACTGTGCATCCGAATTCGGTCCCTCAAACATATTTCAAAATGTTCAAATAAAGTCTAAGTCACAGCTCTGTTCATCCGAATTCGGATGGCATCCGAATTCGGTTTCCATCCGGATTCAGTGCTTCATCCGAACTCCCTAATTCACATTTCCATTGCATGCATTGCATTCCATCCGAACCAGCATCTGAATTCAGACCACCATCACCACTTCATCCGAATTCGTCCCAATCCTCATCATCACTTCCAACCAATTCGGTCCCCATCCGAATTCGGGTTATCTTCATGTGTCATCCGAGTTCGGACCCCCATCCATCTTTTTTCATGCATCATCCGGAACTCAGTCGGATCCAAATTCAGGGACACTATTCATCCGAATTCAGACCATCCGAATTCAACACCTAGCATATTTTTTAAAATTTTCCATTTTTGCATTTTCACTATAAATTAAAAATCCAAAAATATTTTCATTTCGGTGCACCGTTGATTAGAGTTCGGATTGGTGTTTGAGTGAAAAAGTCTGATCTAACATCGGTCTCTTAACGATTGACTTTGGACTTTATTAGTAGAATTTCATTCTACTAATAAAGACCCGTTGCTTTAAACAGATAAGGCAGTTTCTATTTCACAATTGTCTAGACTTCACATCAATGTCTTATCATTTAAAGTCTTTTGTTCTAACTTTGATGCACCTGTGCAGGATGATGGAACCAGCTATTGTCCTCACCATACCCCATCCCCCCATTCCCAATAACAACGCCCAACTACCCGAACAATCCATCCTTCCCCAGGCCGAGTTTGTCGAGTTTATACACCATAACTACGCCATGTCTACCGCAATCGCCGCTCCCCAGATATACTTGCAACAATTTTGGAACCGATTGCAATATGTTCCCGACGCCGAACCCTTATTCACAACCACCATTGACTGTGTCCCAGTCAAAATCACCATCGCTGCCATACGCCATATACTTCGCCTACCCGCCGAAAACTATTTACCATCCCATCTTCTCTTTGATCCCATCCCTTCCATCCCAGAAACCCTCGCCGAAATACAAACCCTGGGTTATGACGACCCTCTCACCAAACCCTCCGATTTCCGAACAAAGAATCTCCAATCTCATTAGCGGATTCTCTTCGACGTAATCAACAAGTGCTTCACAGCAAAACACTCAGGCCACGACTCCGCCTCCGCACAGGTCTTAGCCATGTTCACCGGCTTTGCATTCGATCGCCATGTGGACTACGCAGCATTCCTCTTCGAGGAATTGAGAAGAGTACATATGGAGAGGGGAACCAAAAAAGGACGCAAGTACATACCTCTCCAACGTTTCCTGCAGCTCATTATACAATACGCCATGGATAATGATGAGGACATTCACGAGCAGCCTGAGGCGGATGTCTACCCTACAGTGGCCATTCAGAAGCTTACTTTGCCAAAGGGGGCACCTTCTATGCCGATAATGACGATCCCTTTCTCACTTCTTCTAAAAGCATGGGATTTGGAAAGGGTTCGGGCCTATATTCGAGCGTTTTATCCGGATGAGGCTCAGTCAGAACCGACTGAGTCTAGCCATTCCGAAGGTGAGGCCAGGATGAGTGAGGATGAGGGAGATCAGGCGGTGGTACAACAATCAGTTGGGATAGGTGAGCGGGAGCCTGTGTTTGTGAGTGAGGGCGAAGGAGGTGAGGCGGCAGAGGCGACGGATTCCGAACGAACCGTCTCTGTCATACGAGGGATTGATATTACTTCTGAGGGTGACCGCAGCCTTATCAGCCGGACCACCCACCAAAAGACCATCAGTCCAATGGTCGACATCACCCCTACCATCCACTTGGTATCCCCTCAAAGGGAAACCACTTCATTCCATGGGGATTTTGCACATACACCATCGCCCTCTCATTCGGAGAGTGGCGGTGTTGAACGAGGTCACACTCCTCCCCACATGACCAAACCTCCTTCAATCACGATTCCATCCCCCTAAATACACAAAACGCACGATGCCTCTGTGGCATCCCCTAGAGCTGCCTCTGTGGCAGCTCCCCAAACTTACGGATCTGAGCGTCCCATAGTGGAGCCAGAAATGATGGAAGGAAGACCTGAAGTGGCTCCATCAACGCCATCCACTTCAGGCCATCTCCCCATCAACTTGGAGATGTTAACGTCAGCTCTTCGTGCTGCCGGTGTTATTGCCCGGGCTGACCTGGACGCCCAAAAGGAAGCTGCTGAGGAACGTCACACCGCCCTTCTCTCACTTATAAAGGGTAAGGGTGTCGCTTCTGAAGCTGTGCCTCCACCAGGATCCCATTCAGTCCAGACCCAAATAGCAGAGCTCTTGGACAAAATAGATGCGCTTACACGTCTTATTCTTCAAGTCCAGGAGCAACTAAACTCCAGAATGGACCGCCTTGAGTCTGCAGTGATTGAGCTACAATGCTGTCCTCAGGCTGAGTCCTATAAAAGGAAACATGACGATCAGGACGACCCTGATCGCCATGAGGGGGATAAACGACAGAAAAATCAGTCTGAGGACCCAATGTTGTTTGTAGGGGGAGCAGAGACTGAAGGTACAGAGATTCAGGGGTCTGGGGATCAGACTTATGACGCTAGGGAGACGTTAATGATAGAGTATGAACCTTTACAAATTGAAGGTCTAGCTCCTTTAGATCCTATGTCAGCAATGGTGGTATATGAACCTCAACATGAAAAAGTCGAAATCATAATATTGTCTGACTCAGACTCTGATACTGATAACGACTATCTCTTTCTCACACCAAAGCTTGAACCCCAATCACCGCAAAAATCATCCTCCCCAATTGAAGTTTTGGATTCCCCAACCCATGCACCTCAAGAACAAATAACTTCTACCATCCAATCACCTTCATCTACTCCCATAGAAACTCCATCAATCCAAATAACTCCCACACCAAAAGAAATCCCATCAGTTATACCTACCCCAACAATCCAAACAACCCTTCCAACTCAATCAGCTCAGCCCGCTCACATTGCTGAATCTTCAGGGTCCCGAACTGTCGACTGCTTTGCTACAAGAGATGTCGCCGCAATATATGACATGATAGACGTAGCATGGATCAATTGGTATTCAAGGGGAAAAGTTCATAATCTGGATGCAGAAACAAAAGAAGAATTGAGTCAGGACCGGAGGGCTCGAGTCTTGAAACTTCTTGAGGCTCCTCCCGCCGAATTAGAAGAACCTCCGGTCCAGGGGTTAAAAGAATTCTTGAAGAAGTTTCCGGCTGAACAGTTTCAGATCCTTTCTTAGAAGAAAGATTCAAGATGGTATTTAGAAAGAAGTCGGGGTCTTACAGTAGACGTCTTCTGATGGTGATGACCGATGCATCTCGAGTCGTTCAAGCAGAATATAATCAGATGATGCTAAGGGAAAAGATAGATAAGAGCAAATATTGGTCTAAATCCAAAATTGTAAAGATCAATAACATCCACATGTACAAAAGAGCCAGAGTGTTCACTCCGGCCTTTGAGGTACTCAGAGAAGACGAAACAGTTTAAGAACTGCATGAAAGCGACCTTGATTTTGTAAACATAGACGACATCGAATTTCTGCACAACAAGCTGAAAAACAAAATCAAGGGTCGTCTGACTCACATGACTGCAGTTGCAGCCCTGGTCCGATGCATGAATCGCCGCTCAATTATAATGTCCCTCAGAGATTTTCAGATGGCAATTGAGAGTGCTCTAGTTAAAGTGGGTCTGAAAGTTCCTGATCAAGATATATTTTTGGTAGACCAGTATCCGACGTATAAAGTTCTGCTTCGAGGACAGCCAGGTGTTATATTTTTGAACCAGAAAGGTTACAAAAGATTCATGCGCTTTGAGGATCTTCCATGTTACTCCGACGACACTATCATATTGGTTTGAGCCGCGCTTACTCAGAAAGTTCAAGATTTT
>JAANYP010001045.1:0-16676 GCA_020465985.1 Centrapalus pauciflorus | reverse complement strand
GAGGAACAAAGAATTTATGGGTGCTGACCAGCTGACACACACCATTTCTCTTTCTCTAGCTTTCTCTATTAAGAAATTTATAATTTGGAAAATTATGTAAAAAACAAATTCATTTTTAGTATTTTTTTTAAATAAATTATTGCAGCAAAAACATTTTTATAAAAGTTTGTCAACTTAAAAATATTTTTGTAAAAATCATTACATATAAAATATTTTCATAAAAGTCTTTTAACTTAACAAAATCTAGTGAAAAACAACAAAAAAAAAATCCTTAAAAAATCTCGTAAAGTGATCAAACAACACAATTCGTAAAAAAATTATAAGCTGAAAGGCTTTTATGAACACATTTTTGGTTAGGAAATTAATCGAAAAATATCAAAAATGTGTTGTTTATAATTTGGAAAATTTAATATTGGTAAAAGGATTAAATTAGTTCACACATGATTTAATTTTTTTTTTTTAAAATAACACGTAAGGATGTGCAACAGTTTAAAACCAGATACAATCGAAAAGCGAAAGACTAGAAACATCTAGGAAATTTGAAATTGAGAATTGGATTGAATGATGTACCGGTAACAGTTTGGTTCGGTCCAATTCCTATTCCATCTCGGATTCATCGAATTTTAAGGTGAAAATATCTATAAATGAATTAAAACGTTAATTGAAAGTTAATAAGAAATTAAAACAGAGAATTAAACCTCTGGTACCGTTTCGTGTTCGATCTAATCCAGATCACCAGTTTCTCAACGAATCGAGTTTTATACAACTCTAAATTATTTAATTACATGGTCAAAAAATCTCAAATTTTGGGATATAAAATATAAAGAAAACATATACAAAACATATTATCAAGTGTCAATCAATATTTTCTTATACAACTACACATGGTTTCTAAATTATAAAAACGGCTCTAGAAATTTCTTATGAGAGCATAAATCTCAGCTTCGTTTTCAACCGTTATTTCGGCTCTAAACGTAGCCAATGATTCACTGATCGAGGAAAACTCCAAAGCGGAAACCACCTGCATTTTCTTAAATTTTAATAATCAAAATATACCTTAAATGAAAGTACGCACTCTTCTAAAATATGCACGTATATTTTTAAATATGTATATTGTTTTTTTGTTTAGAAAAAAAAGTCCATAAAGAATTCGTCAAAGAGAATATTATATCCTAAACAAATATAATATAATATGACATCATTCAATTGATTATATATATTATTTAGAATAAGATCTAAGGTACTGAACATCAATGCCCCACCACTCATGCAGTGAATACATGTCAACAATGACTTTATTTAATAATATGTCGGTGCTAAAATGCATCGAATGATTAATATGACAATTGACACCTTTTTATCATGTGAAATTGTTTATTGGACAATTAACTTTCATTCCACTTTAAATTTTATAAAGGTAAACAAAGTGGTAACCCATGTTCGGGGTTAACGTATGCTTCATACTAGTAGTGTAATCGAGCCGAGTCGAGTATCACCAAGCTAGAATTCGAACTCAACAATAAAACTCAAGCTCGATTGATCATTAGTTTTGAGAATAAAGCTCGACTCGATAAACTACTTGATACTCTCGAGTCTCGAGCTCAACTCGACCCGACTCGATTAATTTCGGAATAAAAGAAATCAAAATATAAATACAAAATCTTCAATCTAATTTACTCCTAACAATAAGCAAGAAGGGTAAAAATATAGGGAGAATTTCATATATACCCCTCCAAAGCTTCATAATATCATATATACCCAACTTAAAATTTTAATATCATATATATCCCTCCTAAACATCATAATATCATATATATACCCAATTTTAATGATTAATATCACATATATCCCTCTTAAACATCATTAATTTCATATATACCCAAATTTATTAATTTAACTATTTTTAGAATATTTAAAACTCATATTTAATATTGATTATTAATTAATGACCATTATACCCTTACTTATTTATTCTTTCAACAAAACCTTCAAAATATCATATTTATCCAATTTAAATTAAAATATCATATCCCTTTAAATAAATTTATATAATTTATTTTTGTTAATTTTTATCCAAGTAAACTAGAAAAAACAATAATTATAAAACGAAATCACTTGAAAAAAAATAGAAACTAATGTATATAGAAGACAGTAATATATACTAAATTTAAAAATTTGCAATACAACTATAAATTTGAAAAGGAAAATAAAAGAAAGAACATAATATATAATCAGTTAATTGTATATAGAAAACTGCAGGTAAAAAATAAATAATAAAATATAATAAGTCGACACGATTTGATTACAAACGAACAAAAATATAATACAATTTTTTTATTGTTAATGTTAATTTGTTTTACTATGAAGAATTTACTTAGTAAAGTTTACAACAAATAAATTATATAAAATTATTTAAAGAGATATGGTATTTTAATTTAAGTTGGATGAATATGATATTTTGAAGTTTAATTAAAAGAAGAAATGAGTAAGGGTATAATGGTCAATACTTAATATGCAATATTAATTATGATTTTAAAATGTTATGAAAATAATTAAGTTAATGAATTTGGGTATATATGATATTAATGATGTTTTAGAGGGATATATGTGATATTAATTATTAAAATTGAGTATATATGATATTATGATGTTTAGGAGGGATATATATGATATTAAAATTTTAAGTTGAGTATATATGATATTATGAAGTTTTGGAAGGGTATATATGAAATTCTCCCAAAAATATAAGAATGTAATATTAGGTTTAGCATTATATTGTTTGATTTATATAATAGTGATAAAAATATAATATTACAAAGTTGAAAGGTAAAAATGTACATGTAAACTTAGACTCGGTTAGGCTCGCAAACCTATCGAGTAGACTATTTTAATACTCGAGCTCGACTCGATTACTACTCGAGTAGCTCAAACTCAATCTCGAGTTACTTACGAGTCGATCCCGAATAGCTCATGAGTTGTCTCGTAACGCTACCCCTACTCCATGCCGACAAGAACATCGCCTCCCTATCCCGACATTGTTAAAAACAATCCTGCAATGGCTCTCTTCCCCCCAACACGACTTCTCCCTCTCTCTTCCTTCATCTCTATCTCTTTCTACATTTAAATATTATATGGCATTGAGTCGATTTCGAGTTATTTACGAGTCAATCCCGAGTAGCTCACGAGTTGTCTCGTCTCGTTTACACCCGTACTCCATACCAACAAGAACATCGCCTCCCTATCCTGACATTGTTAAAAACGATCTTGCAATGGCTCTCTTCCACCAACACGACTTCTCCCTCTCTCTCTCTCTCTTCTTTCATCTCTATCTCTTTCTACATTTTAATATTATATGGTATTGGAATAGAAAGAAGGACATTTTCAAATTAGAAAGATAAAATGGATGTAGAAAGAAAAACTAATGTGGCCAGAAAGATGATTTTTAGAAGGGTTAATTACGTCAAAAGGTAGCTTATTGTTATTATTATTATTTTTTTGATTTGGGTAAACATATTTTTTTTTCATTTAGGATAATAAAATCTTCAATTCAAGTCAATCGATGTGACCTTATTGGATTGAAGGTAAAAAAATACTAACGTGAAAATTTTTTTTTGTTCAGATAGCATATCTTTTAATTTCAAAAACTGCTTAAATTTTTTTAATTATTTCAAAATAGCAATGTATTATCAAAAAGTTCTTTTAATTTGTACAAAATAGTGCACATCTGATAATGTTAGCCCTAAAATAGTGTATAATTAAATGTAATAAAAGTCTAGATTCAATTGTTAAATAGGAATAGTTTACTTTGGAGGGAATCTTAATTTCCTAGTTTTTGAGGGGAGTGTTTGGACAAACTCCCAAAGTAAGCTTAGATATAAATAATATTGTTTTCTTAGGGTTTTATGAGAAGTCGAAAGAGGAGCCTCCACCTTAGTGTGTGTTTTGAGAGTGTGTATGTTAATATTAAATCCCGTATATATTCAGCACCTTGACGTTTTTCTCATCAAACACATGAAGAAACAAGCTCAATAAATGTGTTTTTAATAAGAAAGAAGACAATATGAATGTTAGTGAATATGGAAGAACAGTGGCGGCTCCAAGAGAAGATTCAAATGTAGGTCAACCGTGTATATTAAAAAAGCAACCCTAGGAGCCTTTATAGGCTCATTTAATTAACTTACAAGACTTGGCAACAATGGCCCCTACACTATTACATAAGAAAGAAATTACATAGAAATAAATACAAGACACATTACAATGTTAATAAATATTACAAAATAACTCCTAGGATCGAAATAATTAATCTAACAATCTCCCCCTTTTCGATCACTTAGGAGGTCCTGGAACTCGCGCATGATCTGTTGATTCACGAAGACCAAGTATGACATCGAAACGTCTGGTTACTTGTCTTGTATGTAGCCGCTCGTTCAGGTAGTCTATGCCGCTGAGTGTATTTTGTATCTCCGTAGGTGAGCATCTCTGTTCAGGATCTGGTTGAGCATCATAATCTTGTACTTTCTTTGTGAGAGCAGCTCGAACCAGTCGAAGTGTACCATCGGAATAGCAAGGTAGATCCTCAAAGCGCATATACCTTTTGTAGCCCTTGTGATTCACAAAAATAACACCCGGATCTCCTTTAAGTATAACTCTGTAGGCCGGGTGGTGGGCTAAAAGAAAACTATCTTGTTCTGGTGCTCGTAGGCCCACCTTAACCATAGCACTCTCGATCGCCATCTGAAAATCTCTTAAGCACATTATAATCGATCGGCGATTCATGCTTCGAACTAAGGCACCTACAGCTGTCATGTGGGATAGACGTTTTCTGATTCGATTTTTCAGACTGTTGTGAAGGAACTCAACGTCATCCGCTCTTATGTAGTCAAGGTCATACTCAAAGATGTCATCTCCCGTACCATCTTCTCTTTCCACTTGATAGGAGGGATAGAATACTTTGGCTCTTTTGCACATGGTAATTGATTTGAGTTTTTTAATCTTTGACTTTGACACCTTAGACCTTTGTTCCCGGAGCATCAATTGGTAGTATTCGGCCTGTTCAGCTTTGGAGACATTTGTAAGTTCCATGAGTAGGCGTCTGCTGAAGGCTCCAGGTTTCTTTCTGAATACCATCTTGAATCTTTCTTCTAGATATGGATTCTGAAATTGCTCCGGGGGAAAGTTCTGCAGGAATTCTTTCAGGCCTTGAACGGGGGGTTCTTCGATTTCGTCCTTTTTAGCTTCAAGAAGCTTTATGATAGTCCCCCGCCGTTCTTGACGCATTTGATCTTTTTCGCTCTGCGGCAGTGTGTGAACTTTTCCTTTCGTGTAGTGGTCTACCCAGAATAGGTCGTCTTTTCTGTACACTCCAGGACCCTCGGGAGTTTCATCGAAGCAGTCAACCCTTTTTGTTTGGGAGGGACCTGAGCGTTGGGTTTGTTGGACTGGTGGAGGGCTTGGGGATCTTGGTGGGCTGACTGTAATGTGGGATTCTTTTAGTGATGGGGAAGCTTGGATGGATGAGAGTATGTCTTTCTGTTGGGCTCTGGGTGGTGAATTCAGGAAATCGAAGGAAGAGGATGAGGAATTTTTGGTTGGAGAGTCAGGTTCAGGCTTAGGAGTTAAAAGTGGTTGGTTGTCCTCGGTATCAGAATCTGAATCAGAAACTAATATGATTTCAACCTTCTCGTGTAGCTCCTCAAATTCTACCATGGCTGTCATTGGATCCAGTGGAGCTGGACCCTCGACCATCGGCTCGTCTTCAATTAGCATGTACTCCTGAGCTTCCTGTGACTTTTCCCCCGACCCCTGAAATTCAGACCCCTCGGCGGTCTCTGCTCCCCCTGTACCCAGCATGGGCTCCTCAAATTGTACTTTTCTGCGCTTCTCCCCCTCATGACGATCAGGGTCGTCCTGGTCGTCATGTTTTCTTTTGAGGGTTTCGGCCTGAGCGCGGCATTGGAGATCAATAACTGCCGACTCGAGGCGATCCATCCTGGAATTTAGCTGCTCCTGGACCTGAAGGATTAGGCGATTGAGTGCGTCCAGTTTGTCAGAGAGCTCCGCCATTTGTAGTTGGACTGAGTGGGATCCTTGTGAGGGGCCGGCTTCGGAGGCGACACCCTTACCCTTTATAAGAGAAAGAAGGGCGGTATGTCGTTCCTCGGCTGCCTCCCTTTGGGCGTCAAGGTCAGCCCGGGTGATAACGCCGGCAGCACGTAAGGCTGCCGTTAACATCTCCAAATTGATGGGGAGATGGCCGGAAGTGGACGGCGTAGATTGAGCCACTCCCGGTCTTCCTTCCGTCATCTCTGGCTCCACTACGGGATGCTCAGATCTGGAAGTTTCGGGAGCTGCCACGGAGGCAGCTCTTGGGGATGCCACAAAAGCATCGTGCACGGTGTCTGTTTGTGGGGATGGAATCGTGGGCGAAGGAAGTTCGGTCACGTGGGGAGGAGTGTGACCTCTTTCAACACCGCCACTCTCCGAATGAGAGGGCGATGGCGTATGTGGAAGATCCCCGTGTAATGAAGTGGTTTCCCTTTGAGGGGAAACCAAGTGGATGGTTGGGGATGTGGCGACCGCTGGACTAACGGTCTTATGAGGTGGTGTCCGGCTGATAGGGCTTGGTTCACCCTCAGATTGCATATCCCTCGGCCTTACAACAGAGACGGTTCGTTCAGAATCCGCCGTCTCTGCCGTCTCACCTACGGCTCCCTCCCTTACACTCTCAGCCTCCCTCTCACCATGACCCAGTGATTGTTGTACTTCCATCCTTTCTCCCTCGTTCTCACTCTCATGTTGCTCACCGTCGGACTGGTTAGTCTCAGTCGATTCAGACTGAGACTCATCCGGATAATTTTCTCTCATATAGTCCCTTACCCGATCTGTACCCCTCGACCTTGTCAGAGTTGATAATGGAATCTTCATTACCTGTACCGTTGGTGCCCCTTTTGGCAAAGTCAGTTTCTGGATAGCGACGGTTGGATAGACATCAGCTTCTGGACGCTCATGAATGTCTTCGTCCTGATCCATGGCATATTGTATGATGAGCTGAAGGAATCGTTGATAGGGGACATACTTGCGTCCTTTCTTCGTGCTCCTTTCCACGTGGACTCTTCTTAATTCTTCAAAGATAAAAGCCGCATAGTCCACGTGTCGGTCGTAGGCAAAGCCAGCGAACATGGCTAAAACCTGGGCCGATGCTGAGTCATGACCAGAATGTTTGGCTGTCAGGCACTTGTTGAGTACATCGAAGAGAATTCTCCAGTGGGACTGAAGGTTCTTGGTGCGAAAGTCGGATGGTTTGGTAAGGGATCCGTCATACCCTAGGTTTTGAATTTCAGAAAGGGCTTCTGAGACGGATGGGTTTGGATCGAACGAGTCGATGGAGGGAATGTAGTCTTGGATGGGAAAACGAAGGATGTGACGAATGGCTGTGGTTGTGACTTTGACTGGAACGCAGTCAATGGTGGAGGTGAAGTGAGGTTCGGGGTCGGTTAAGAATTGTAGCCTGTTCCAGAATTGTTGTAGGTAAATCTGGGGAACGGCGATGGCTGTGGAAAGGGCATAATATATGGGATGGCGGGTGAGAATGTCAAAAGCTAGGGTTTGGGATTCTTTTGGAAGGATAGAGACGTCGAGTTGCCAGTTATGGGGGATAAACTCGACAAACTCGGCGCTCGGCAAGATGGCTTCTTCGGGTAACTGAGCGTTATTATTCGGGATTGGCGGATGGGGAATGGTAAGAACGATTGTGGGGTCCATTTTCCTGCAAAGTGCAACACAGTTAGAATCATAAGACTCGATATGATAAAGCATTGATGTGAAGTCTAGATGAGTGTGAAATAGAAATTGTCTGATCTGTTTATCATCGGGTCTTTATTAGTAGAATAAAATTCTACTAACAAAGTCCAAAGTCAATCGTTAAGAGACCGATGTTAGATAAGACCGTTTCACTCAAACACTGATCCTAACTCTAATCAATGGTGCACTTGGATGGAACTATTTTTTTGTGATTTTTAATTTATATGAAAATGCAGAAATGGAAAAAATGAAAAATAAAAAAAAATCCTAAGTGTGGATTTCGGATGGTCCGAATTCGGATGAACAGTGTCACCGAATTCGGATCAGTCCGAAATCGGATGTTGCATGAATGATGTTTGGGGGGTTCGAATTCGGATGAGTTGAAAACAGGAACCGAATTCGGATGATGGTCCGAAATGTGAGGCATGGAATGAATGAAAGTGGTCCGAATTCGGATGTGTCATGGAACATGATCCGAATTCGGATGATGACTTATGTAAATGCATGAAATGATATGGAATGGTCCTGAGTTCGGATGGTACCCAGAATTCGGATTGGAACCGAATTCGGATATCATCCGAATTCGGATGAACAGTGGTGAACTAACTTAGAGTAAATTCAAGTTTTGAAAATCTTGGCCCTGCTTTGAAGGTCCGAATTCGGATCAACGGTGAACCGAATTCGGATCAACAGTGGTCCGAACTATGGTTTTGTACTTTGAAAATTTCGAACTTTAGTCTAAGTCGGACATCCGAATTCGGGTGGTGGTCCGAATTCGGACATCCGAAACTGCATGAGTGCAGTTAATGTTCATGCAAAAATAAACGTGAACAGTTAAAATCCTACTGAAAATGCATGAAATTACAGATCCTATACTGAAATAACCTAAGGAACATTTTATTTAACTACAACTAAGAAGAAATACCACATTAAACTACCTAAAACTAGAAAAAACCGAATTGAAAAACTAGAAAAACTTTGAAAATCAAACACGCAATCTAGGAAGTTAAAGACTGAAATAAGGACAGAAATATGTTACCTGGTAGTGCCGAAGAAGGAAAAAGCAAGAAAAACAGAGAAAGATGATGGTGCAAAAGCTTGAAGTGGTGGATATGGTGGTTCTTGGGCGGTGGTATCGACGGGAACAAGGAGAAGAAGAAAGAAATATCTTGAAAGTGAAGGAAGATGAGTTGACCATTTGACCGACCCATTATATAAACTCGCGCGGGTCATGGGTCGGGTCTGAGATCCGCGCCCCAAATGGAAGATGGGCCGCCGGTTTAGACTCAACATACACACATAAATTTGAAACTAAAATGGGCTTTTGTGGAATTAAGCAAAAACAAAGAAAAAATTTTGGCCCAAACAAAAAAATTAAAATATTTTTGGTATTTTCTTTAGATTTGAAGTTAAAATGAAATTAAGTAACCTAAAATCTTTTTGGTTTTTTGATAATTTTGAAATTTAAAATCTTTTTGTGATTTTCTGACCAATTAAATTTAAAACTTAAAATTAAAATAAAGTTAAGACTAACCTAAAATTAAAATTATGACTAACCTAAAAATAAAAAATTTAACCATAAAGGAAATAAAAAGAAACACAAAATTATAAAATTTAAAATCCTAATTCTACTCCCCCTCAAATAAATACCGATCCTTTTTCCTTTTCAGATTTAAATCACGACAACCCTTCTTTTAAGCATTACTAATACCGACAAACCTGGATATTGTTTGCATCCCACTCCATGATGAACAAATCACACAGCAATTTATCAGGATCATTAATTATTAAAAATATGCGCAGATAAGGAAATAATGAGGTTTAATTTTGTGACATAAACCTTAAATTTAAATAACAGTTATTTTCTAACATAAAGGAATTTCAATCATGATAGATTGAAATAGAATTATTTAAGACAATATCTGATATTTAATTGGAAGGTGGATTCAACATGCCGATATGAGATACTAAAAACCGAAAACGAGGTTCGTCTAAAGCTTTAGTAAATATATCCGCTAGTTGGTATTCCGTGCCAACAAAATACAACTCAATGGTTCCCTTTTCCACGTGATCTTTAATAAAATGATACCTGATATCTATGTGTTTTGTTCGAGAGTGCTGCACGGGATTGCAAGAGATGGCAATTGCACTTCGAGAATCACAGTAAATAGGGATATTGGTGAGTGAGAACCCATAATCACGTAATTGTGTTCTCATCCACAGCACTTGAGAGCAACAGCTTGCAGCTGCTACATACTCAGCCTCAGCTGTGGATGTGGATACACAATTCTGCTTTTTGGAAGACCAACTCACCGGTCTATCGCCTAAGAACTGTATTCCTCCCGATGTGCTTTTTCTGTCCACTCTACAACCTGCAAAATCAGCATCTGAAAATGCGGTAAGATCGAAATCGGTTCCCTTTGGATACCATAGACCAAGTTCGGGTGTACCCTTAAGATAACGAAAAATGCGTTTTACCGCAGTTAGGTGTGATTCTTTTGGGTCGGCCTGAAATCTAGCACAAAGACATGTTGAAAACACTATATCCGGTCTACTGGCAGTCAAGTACAGTAAGGATCCTATCATCCCTCTGTAAGTTGTATTATCGACACTTTTCCCAGAAGGATCGGTGTCTAACTTACAGTTGGAGGCCATGGGAGTTGCGATACTCGTGCAAGAGTCTAACTTATACTTCTTGAGAATGTCAAGAGTATATTTCGACTGGTTCACAAAAATCCCATCCTCAAGTTGTTTGACTTGTAATCCGAGGAAAAAGTTCATTTCCCCCATCATACTCATCTCAAACCGAGACTCCATTAGGGCTGAAAAATCCTTACAAAAATTACTGTCAGTAGATCCAAATATAATATCGTCAACATAAATCTGTACTAGCATTATATGTGGGCCTTCCCTTTTAGTGAACAGAGTTGTGTCCACCACACCTTTATAGAAACCGGCAGAAATAAGGAAATTCGAAAGACTATCATACCATGCTCGAGGTGCTTGTTTTAAACCATAGAGGGCCTTATCTAGCACATAAACATGGTCAGGTTTATGTGCATCAACAAAGCCTTGTGGTTGTTCAACATACACTTCCTCGTTAAGTTCACCGTTTAGAAAGGCAGTCTTGACGTCCATTTGGTACACTTTGAAGTCTTTGTGTGCCGCATACGCCAAGAAGATTCTGATTGCTTCGATCCGTGCAACGGGAGCGAAGGTCTCGTCATAATCTATCCCTTCTTGTTGTCGGTAGCCTTTGGCAACAAGTCTTGCTTTGTTCCTTATCACAATGCCGTTTTCATCTCGTTTGTTCTTGAAGATCCACTTTGTTCCGATGATTGTACGGTCTTTTGGCTTGGGAACTAACCGCCATACTCTTAGCTGTTCAAACTGGTTGAGTTCCTCTTGCATTGCAACTATCCAATCCGGATCTGTCAGGGCTTCATCCACACGAGCGGGCTCTATCATACTTAAGAATGAAGTGTAGAGACATTCATTAGCAGATGCCCTACGAGTTTGGACTCCTGTTGTTACGTCACCAATGATTTGTTCTGTTGGGTGACTGCGGGTCCATTTGATCTCGTGTGGAAGGGGTGCTCGGGATGGAACCTCTGTGGTTAATATGGGAATGGATGAGGATTCATGGTCAATGGTTTCAAATGATGGTACCACAGGTTCGGGTTCAATTTCCGAGTGTTCAGGTGAAGGAAGAATCGTTGGTATTATATGTGAGGGTATTACAGGAGTAGATTCAACTGCGGATGTGTCGGTGGATGATGTGGATGGATGAGGATATGTTGATGAAGATGGAGTGGAGAAACTTTGCGGCGCAGTTGAACTGGAAGGATTACCTACATTATTAACAACATTAGACACACTAGCATTAGGACCGAAAAATTCAACATAAAAAGGATCAAATAAATTAACCAAATCAGAAGAAGAAAAAGAAATGGGGTTATTCGATGAGTCTCCAGGCATTTGAGTAATGCGTGGTCCTGATTGATCAACTTCGGGTGCCAGTTCAGCCAACTCATCAAATGTGACGTGCACACTTTCGTTGACGGTTCTGGTTCGGGTATTGAATGCGCGATACGCCTTCGAGTTGGATGAGTATCCAATGAAGATCGCTTCATCCGCCTTTTCGTTAAATTTCCCGAGGTTGTCTCTGTCATTCAGTACATAGCACCTGCAACCAAATACACGTAAGTACTTGATAAATGGTACTTTATTCAAAAAGAGCTGGTATGGAGTTTTGTTAAAGCGCTTATGAATGATGGAGCGATTCTGTGTATAGCATGCTGTTGATACGGCTTCGGCCCACAAGAACGGAGGTAGCTTTGAGTATGTGAGCATTGTACGAGCGGCTTCTACTAGCGTACGGTTACGCCTTTCCACGATCCCGTTTTGTTGAGGTGTTCTAGCAGCAGAGTATTGATGCTGAATCCCCTTGGATCGAAGGAAGCCCTCTACTACCGAGTTCTTGAACTCCGTGCCGTTATCTGATCTGATTGATTGTACTGACAGCTGCTGTTGGGTCTCGACACTTTTGATAAAATCAATGATTTCTTGAGCTGTCTCGTCCTTGGAACGCAAGAACCTGACCCAGGTATATCGAGAATAATCATCAACGATAACCAACACATATCGTTTTCCATTTATGCTTTGAGTTCTCATCGGTCCGCATAAATCCATATGAAGTAACTCCAAAACTCTTTTTGTTGATGGTTCGGGCTTTGGTTTGTGAGATGATCGTTTCATTTTTCCTTTCTCACATGCTCCGCAAAGATGGTCCTTTTCGTAGCGCAACTCAGGAAGTCCTTTGACCAATTGCTTCGCAGCCAGCTTGTTTATGTTATCAAAATTCAAATGGGATAATCTTCGATGCCACAACCAAGAGTCTTTTGACGAGGCTTTTGATAGTAGGCAAATGTTATCCTTCACCACAAGCTTAGATACGTCAATGGTGTAAAGGTTAGATTTTCGGGAACCAGTCAAGATTTCTTTTCCATCTATGTTCTTAACACTGCAGTTCTTAGCCCTAAATGTTACTTCTAGTCCTTTGTCGCAGAGCTGTCCTATGCTAAAAAGATTATGAGATAACCCTTCAACATAGTCAACGTCCTTGATGACCAGATTATTTAGAACTAAGTCCCCGTATCCTTTTATTTGAGCCTGATGGTTGTTCCCGAATTTCACAGTTCCGCAGTACTGTTCAACAACGTTGGACAGCAATTCTCTTCTTCCTGTCATATGCTTGGAGCAACCCGAATCCATATACCAAATGGACATAGCCTGAAAAACACATAAATTCATATAATGAAAACTATATGTATTCAAACTCATCCATTTTTAATTCACAATCAAACCGTGTTCTGAATCGAGATGTTCAGAAAACATGATGAGTTAAGACTGGGTCCTGGGCTGTGTGCACAGAAGCCAAACGTGTCGGTTTAAGCACAACCGACAAGCAAAAGAACGGGTCCTAGTCTAAGGTAACTAGAAGCCATTTCTTTGAAGCACGGGTCTTGATCAGAAGTAACCAAGAACCATCTGCATTAAGATCACACAACCTTGGGTACCCACCTCAATATGGGTCCCTTTTTGTTAGGAATTCCAGATTTATATGGCACGTGTACAGATTTAGAAACCCAACTAGCATTTGTGTGTGGTCTAGATGCACAACCCTTTGGAATCCATTGAAGATTGGATTTATTGGGTTTTGGAACCTTAGGCGCTGAAATTGCCTTCGGTTTTTGTCTTGATGAGACCTTCTTGACCGTTGCTTTGGTTTTGGGCCTTGGCAACAGACATGTCTCAACTTTGTTTGTGGCCGATGATGCACTATTTTTAGTTTTCTTTTTCCGAATACGTTTAACAGGATAAGGCACAAAAGCATTCATTTCAGGAACCTGTCGTCTATATTTAGTTGGACATAGATTAAACAAATCCTTGAAAGAGTACTTTAATGAAATAGTAGAATTCGGTACATCATTACAAACATTGTCACACACTTGGTTACACAAATTGTCTTTAGAGATTACAGAACATTGTCACATACTTGGTTACACAAATTGTCTTTAGAGATTACAGACATCCTATCTCTAGAAACAAATTCACATGGCATCAAAGCCTTCTTCACAAAAAAACTTGAAAAATCCTGCATGGTGGTTTTTGGGACTCTCCTTATATGATCTGTAGGAACAAAACGATTAGAGTCAGTAAGCATGGAAGATTTAGACTTGACAGACTTTTCTTTTTGGAGGTGAGTGGGTTTCTTAAAAGACTTGGATTTTATCTGAGTCTTTTTAGAAACCTCATTCTTGAAAGCATTTGTGCACTCACCTTTGACAAAGATAGAAGAAGTTTCAGCTGTAGCCTTACCTTTATCTGATGACATACATGGAATTTTTAGAGAATGAGAAAGTGTTTGTTGTTTTGAAAGATCTTTCAATCGTTGTGAAACTATTTCAAAATTTTCTCTGTAGACAGTGACTTCCACAGTTTGTTGAAAAGATTGATTTATCAATTCTTCTTCTCTCTTAAAAAGAGCATCTTGAAGATCAAGTGCTTTTTCTTGAGACGACTTCAATTCCTTTTCTAAAACAATGATTTGTTGTTGAAGAACTTTTGCAGGAATATAAAGTTGAGGATTTGATTTTTCAGTTTCAGTGTTCAATTCAGTTTCTGAATAAGTTGACGAGAGATCTTCCTCTAAAGTGGGTACTCTAGAAGAATAACTCTCGTTAAGTTCTTCATAATGAAAAGAAATTTCTTTATCTTTACGCGCAACACGTTTCTCATTTTCTTGGTTTAAAACTTCTTTTGATGACTCAAAAAAGAAAGATTTAATACCGGCTCCCATATAATTCATGTCATAAAATACAGGTAAGACATTTTGTGCTTTTTCCAAATATTTAGGATTTTTAAAACCAATTCCCTGTTTAGAATGGTAAAACCTAGTTTCTTTGGGCTGATTTAAATGGATAGTTTGTTCTGTTTGACCCCTTTTCAAAAATGCATCGTCAAGGGTCTTTATTCTTGCGTACAAACTTATCCTTTCTTCTTCAATCATTTTGTATTTTTCTAAACTGTCTATATTTTCCATATTTACCACATCTAATTGTTTTGTAAGAACAGAAATTTCTTCTTTTAAAAAGAGTTTTTCTTTTGAAAGCGTTTCCATGCAAGATTCAAGGTATATATTCCTATCCTGAACATCTACTTTTTCTATCAACATCTGTTTTATAACATTATGATTAGTTAACCATTTTGCATGATATAATTCAGATGATTCTTTCAAAATATGAGCTTGATGTTCGCCTGTACACACTTTGCAGTTTCAGCTTTTAATCTATCTTGTAGATCAAGTATTTGTGTGTGTAGTGTACATTCATTATCTACAAATAATTTATTTACATGTGCAGGAATGTAATAGGAATATACCTCGCTGGACTCTGAGCCGGATGTGGAGCATTCGGGATCGTCGGTTGTAGCCATCAGACATGCTGGTGGATGTTTCAATGTCTTCCCCTCAGCAGCAGCGTCTGAATTTGCAGCAGTAACAGCAGCACAAATCTCCAACCCCTGACGATCAACCATATAGCAATTTTTGCCATTGTCATCCTCGTCGTCAGAATCTTCAGCATCCCAGTAATCCTCCTGGGCGACGAGGGCCAATGCATCCGACTTCGTCTTTGCAGCCTCGAGCTTTCTTTCGTAATATGCAACGTCTCTCTCAAAATTGTTCTTGCATTCCCTAGCAAAGTGGCCCGGTTTGCCACATTTGTAGCAGAGACGTTCATCAGTAGCCTTTGGCTCGTCTGCTCTTGGCTTCTCCTCTCTTCTTTCCGCCGGCCTCTTGTCGGCCCGGCGGTGCTCACGGCTGTCATCACGCCTCCTTTCCCGGCGGTCATCCCGACGATCATCCCTACGATCGTCGTCCTCTCTCCTTTCCTCTCTCCTGTCATCTCGCCTTTCGTCACGCCTGTCATAACGGCGATCATCGCGATAGTCGCGTCTATCATCATACCGGCGATCGTCTCTATCATGTCTGCGGTAGTCGTCCCTGCGATAGTCATCGCGTCTGTCATCCCTTCTATCATCAAAGTACCTCCGAGGACCGGTGTCATATCGGAGTTGGTTGTTGGTCTTGTTGGAGAACCGTCGTTGTTGGAGACGGTTGGTCCACAAGGCAATCTGTTCTTGTATCGTGGCTTCCTCCTCATCATAGACCTCACGCGGAGGGGAAGCATACCTGTACTGAGATGATGAAGACCCGGGAGCAAAAGATGGTGTCGGAATCTGCGTGTTTGTGATCAAGGCTAGGGAATCATTTGGTTTCAACCCTGTGTTGGCTGATAGCAATAGTGAGGCCAATTGAGTTGCCATCAGCTTCTGTTGATCCACATCGCCTTGATATTTCTTAAGCTCCTTAAAGACGACATTTATAGATACCTCAGGGATGTTCAAGACTCTCTTTGTTGCCCTACATGCAAGCTGCCACTCGGGGGCTAAGGCGGCAAAGAATTGGATGTTTATGTCATCCCGATCCTTTTTGATGTGCAGTTTATTCAATTCATTAAGGACTGCACAAAACCTGGTAAACGTGGATTGCAGAGATTCCCCGTCTTTGGCGCGGAATTCTGAAAACTTTGCCTTTGCCTCTTCAATTTTGGCACGGTCATCAAGATCTGCCCCCAGCATTTGGATTTCCAGCTCGTGGATTTCCAGCTCGTCCCACATTTCCTTTGCAGACATTTTACTGTCTACACCTACCAGAATATCAGTGGGGAGGGCTTGATAGATCAGATATTCTGCCCTCTTATCAGCATGCTGGCGATCCCTTTCGGCGTCATTTGCCGGCTCTCTTTCGACTT
>JAANYP010001044.1:0-42182 GCA_020465985.1 Centrapalus pauciflorus | reverse complement strand
TTAATAGATCAAATGTAAGATCCGGCTAAGCTGGGCATCACCTGTACCACAGTGTTCGCCTTCACTCACAAAAGTCTATTGAATTCCAAAGAATTCATATAGAAGCAATTTATGTCTCAATTTCATATAAAACATGTAAACAAGAATAACTGTTACTCACAGTACTGAAAATGCTTGCACTGGCTTTTCTATGCTTTTAATTGCTTTGAAATGCTCTGAAATACTTGCTCGGGCTTATTTACGCTTTAAATTGCTTTATAATGCTTGCACTTGCTTATCTAGGCTCAATATAGACTGGCACTGGCTTTGACTCGCAGCTGGGCTAAACAACTTATGTATAATATCTGAAGCTTAATATTTACAGAACATGTGCTAAATTAATATTGCTAGCTCAATATTCCAACATCTATAAGCCATAACTTCTAGCTAAATGTTTTGCTATTTATTTTGCTAATTTATGCGTTGTTCGTAAATTTTATCAATTAAATTCGAAATTTAGGGGCTAGATTCGAATCTGAGCATCAGACTCGAAGTCAGATTCGAATCTGAGTATCAAACTCGAAGCCAGACTCGAACTGGGTTAGATTCGAAGCCAGACTCGAACAGGGGAGGGATAAACTCGAACCATCCCTCGAATCTGAGCTTAGATTCGAACCTCCAGTTCGTCTTTAGCTCTATTCGAGTCTGTTCTAAGCATACTCGAGTTTGTTCATAAGTTACAGCTTTAAACATGCATTTCAGGTCTACAAATCACAAATAAGTTAAGTAATAAGCCTGGGTTCGAGTATACTATACTTAATCTATCATATTCTAGTAAAACCCATGCGAAATTAGCTTTAAATCACCTGTAAATGATAGACTCGAATCTCATATCTTCAAAACCGAAAATGCAGAAAAAGAAAAGATCGATTCTTACCTCAAATCCGTATGAAATCGTACATGCAATAGGAGGTTCACGTAGTACTCTTCGAGATCTTTCCGATGACGTATAGAACTCGAGATTTGGCCGGTCGGTTTGGGAGAAAAACTAGAGAGAAGTTCGGGTTCTAGAGAGAGGAGCTCTGGAAATGCTAGACGGGTTTTGCAAAAGTGTGAAAATGGAGCACCCTCGAAATTACATCTTTTTACGCAAATTGCTCAAAAACTCTTAAAATAAAAATGCAAATAAAAGCAAGGTGTTATAGTATGAGCCCACCACGCTTGCACTTCGTCCTCGAAGTACCTAAGGCTCAAACAGATGTGGATATCGAACTCTCATGTCTTGCTCAGATTCCCAGGTCTGAGAAGTTCCGTGAGAAGTCCTCCATTGCACCAACACCATTGCTACCTCTCGATTCCTCAACTTCTTCATCTTTGTTTCTAGAATAACTTCAGGCTCGTCACATTGTAGCTTTTCATTAATCTTGTAAGTTAGATGATCGGCCCACTTTTCTTTGTCATCTTCCTTGCACTTCCTTAGTTGCGAAACGTGAAATACGGGGTGTATGTTGGACAGTTCGCTCGGCAAGTCCAACAGATAAGATTGAGTTCCAACACGCTCGGTGATCTTGAAAGGACCAACGAATCGTGGTGCTAACTTGCCACGCTTGCCGAATCTGAACACACCTTTCATCGGCGAGACTTTTAATACGACATAATCGTCCTTCTGGAATTCTAAAGGTTTATGGCGTCGGTCGTGATACGATTTCTGTCGAGATTGAGCGGAATCTAAGCGTTGGCGAATAATTCTGATCTTTTCATTAGTCTGCTGAAGTAGCTCGGGACCGGCGATTGGTGCTTCACCGGCTTCATGCCAACACGTAGGAGTTCGGCACTTGCGTCCGTATAAGGCTTCGAAAGGTGCGGCTTTGATGGATGAGTGGTAACTATTGTTATAAGAAAACTCTGCTAACGGCAAGTGGTCGTCCCAACTACCGCTAAACTCAAGGACACATGCTCGCAGCATGTCTTCGAGCGTAAGGATCGTGCGCTCACTCTGTCCATCAGACTGCGGATGATACGTTGTGCTCATTCTGATCTTTGTGCCTAATCCATCTTGCAATGCACTCCAGAACCTCGAAGTAAATCGGCTGTCGCGGTCGGAAACAATTGATAGAGGCACACCGTGTCGGGTAACGATCTCGTCTATGTACAACTTGGCTAGTTTCTCTAGTGAGTAATTCTCGCGAATCGGAATGAAGTGCGCAACTTTGGTTAAACGATCCACGATCACCCATATTTCGTCGTGCTGTCTTCGCGTAGTCGGAAGCTTCGTCACAAAGTCCATCGTTATGTGATCGAACTTCCACTCGGGAATCGGTAGGGGCTGTAGACTGCCATAAGGCTGCTGATGCTCCGCTTTGACCAATCGGCAAGTAACACAATTATCGACATATTGGCCTACGTCTCTTTTCATACCGGGCCACCAATATTCGGTTTTTAGATCGTTGTACATCTTGGTGCTGCCAGGATGTACCGAGAAGTTAGAACAGTGGGCTTCCGAAAGAATTTTCTGTCGAACATCACCAAATTTGGGAACCCAGACACGATTTTTGAAAAGCTTTAAGCCACGAGGGCTATCGGTTAAGAACTGAAGTTGCCCTTTCATGTCCTCAGAGTTGAGGTTTTCCCCTTTTAGGGCTTCGGCTTGAGCAACGAGAATTTCATCGATCAAAGTTGATGAAAACGAAGTATGAGTCAAGGTATAGAGACATTTAGCAGAGTAGGATTTACGACTCAATGCGTCGGCCACCACATTCGCTTTGCCAGGGTGATAAAGAATATCACAGTCATAGTCTTTGATGAGTTCCATGGAGCGTCGCTGGCGCATGTTGAGCTCCTTCTGGCTGAAAATATACTTAAGGCTCTTGTGATCCGTATACAGTTGACATTTGGTGTCGTAGAGATAATGTCGCCATGTTTTCAACGCAAAAGTCACAGCAGCAAGTTCAAGGTCATGAGTCGGATGACTCTTTTCATGATCCTTAAGTTGGCGAGAAGCATATGCTATGACTCTGCCTCTTTGCATCAAAACACACCCAAGCCCTTGATATGAAGCGTCGCTGAAGACCACAAAGTCTTCATTGCCTTCAGGTAAGGCCAAAATAGGTGCTTCGGTGAGTTTCTGTTTTAAAGTTTGGAATGCGTTCTCTTGAGCTTCTTCCCAAATAAAGGGAACATTCTTGCGAGTAAGAGATGTAAGAGGCATGGCTAGTTTTGAGAAGTCCTTAATGAATCGACGGTAGTAACCCGCCAATCCCAAGAAACTTCGGATCTCGGTAGCTGATTTGGGAGCTTCCCAATTTTGAATGGCTTCTATCTTAGAAGGATCCACAGAGATTCCTTCACCAGATATCACATGACCAAGGAATTGTATCTGATAAGATACAAGATTTGCAAGTTAACGCTGAGCATGAAATTTAAGAAAAGATAAGCTTAAAAATAAATAAATCGAGATTGCAAGCACCTGTCGCAACCAAAATTCGCATTTAGAGAACTTGGCGTAAAGTCGCTCCTTGCGCAGCAACTCTAGCAGCTCTCTAAGATGCACAGCATGCTCAGCTTCAGTTTTTGAGTAGATGAGAATATCGTCTATAAAGACGATAACAGACTTATCGAGCATTGGTCTACAAACGCGGTTCATTAGATCCATGAACGCCGCAGGAGCGTTTGTAAGGCCAAAGGGCATAACAAGAAACTCGTAATGCCCATATCTGGTACGGAAAGCCGTTTTAGGGACGTCTCCTTCATGAACTTTGAGCTGATGATACCCTGATCTAAGATCGATCTTTGAGAAGTAGCTGGCTCCCTGAAGCTGGTCGAAAAGATCGTCTATTCTGGGCAACGGATATTTGTTCTTTATTGTTACCTTGTTCAACTCCCTATAATCAATGCACATCCGGAGAGTCCCATCTTTCTTCTTAACGAATAAAATAGGAGCTCCCCAGGGAGATGAACTTGGTCGTATGAGTCCCTTATCTAGCAATTCTTGCAATTGCTTCATCATTTCTTGCATCTCTGCAGGTGCAAGTCTATAAGGGGCTCGAGCAATTGGTGCCGCGCCGGGCACTAAATCAATTCTGAACTCCACCTGACGGTCTGGCGGGAGTCCAGAGATGTCCTCGGGAAAGACATCGGGAAACTCGGAGGCTATCAGAACCTCGGCTAATGCTTTCTTTTCAGACTTAGCATCTATCGCATATGCTAAGTATGACACACAACCCTTAGCTATATGTTTCCTAGCTTTGACTACAGAAATTAAGCATATTTCACCTGTCTTTCTGTCACCGTAGATGCAAATATTGCGGCCATCCGGAGTAGTGAGCTTTATCAACTTCTTCTTGCAGACAATGCTGGCGTCATGATGATCAAGCCAATCCATACCCACGATGACGTCGAATTCATGAAAGTCCATCGGGATAAGGTCCAGTTGGAATGTGTAGTTGTCGAGCAAAATGATGCAGTCACGGTAAATTTTATCGGTAGACACACTTACATTACTAGCCGTTTCAATATCAAAGATAACAGGTAGTGTAGTCGGTACAATTCCAAGTTTAGATGCAAATGAATTTGATATGAAGGAACGGTTGGCTCCTGAATCAAAAATAACTCTAGCAGGTACAGAGTTAACGAGAAACATACCAGATACCACATCTGGTATTTCCTTTGCTTGCTCGGCCGTTATCTGGAATGCACGATTCTGACTCCGAGCTGGCTCGTTACGGCGACTAGAACCTCCTCGCGATGTGCTATGTGGGGCCGGTTGATTTTGTCTTTGCTGTTGATGTTGATGTTGTTGCTGAGGTCGGTATTGCTGTTGCTGCAATCGCGGATGATGCTCTGCACTCGGATAAATTATGCTGAACGGATGCGTACATGCATGCTCATTATGTCCAGGGCGTAAACAGTTGTTGCAAACTTTAACTTTGTTAGGACATTCTTCACTGCTATGTCCTATTTCATTGCACACATAGCACCTCACATCATTGGGGTTACAACGCCCAATGTGTGACTTCTGGCAGCGGCGACACTGCCTCGGCTCAGAATGTACCGCATATGATCGAGTTTGCTGTGCTGGAGGCGAGCTGAACTGTCGGTACTGAAACTGCTGTGGCTGAGAATATCTGGATGAAGATCCAGAATAGCTTCCGGTGCGCGATTTCTTGGGCGGTGATGGACATGTCGGGTTAACAGAGGAAGTAGGAACTCCTCCAGCTCGAATAAAATCCTGCTCGAGAATTCGAGCAGCTTCAACACAGTCAGCATAGTTGGTATATCCCCGGTGCTTCAAGAACTTCTGATATTCAGGATGCAGACCCATCAGAAAACGGTCGATCTTTCGCTCTTCAGTAGCGACTTGATAGTCAGACAGCAAGCTTAGTCGGGTAAATTCTATCTCATACTCAGTCACCGATTTGGTTCCCTGAGTAAGAGACATCAGCTTCTCTTCCAAACGCTTCTTTTCATCAGCTGGGCAGTACTGACGAAAGAAGATAACTTTGAATTCATCCCAAGATAGGGACTTAATCCAGTTGGCTCCGTGCATGTTTTCCTGAGACCTCCACCACATAACAGCGCCACCCTCGAACAGTGTTGTAGCGAAGCTGACCTTTGATTCTTCAGCACAGTCACTAATGAGAAAAATCCGCTCAATGCCAGTGATCCACTCAAGCGCTTCGATCGAATTTGCAGCACCCTTAAAAGGTTGAGCTCCGCAAGCCTTGAAATAACGGAAGTTGCAGCCCTTAGGAGGGACTACAGGAGCTTCCTCCTCGTCAGTGTCATCGTTGTGGCGTCCAGTGTCATCATGCTGTTGTTTCTGGCGTTCTTCCCTTCGCCTAGTTTCGGCTTCATCACGGGCACGAAACTGGTCTTGCAAAAATTTAGTCTGACGCTCATTGTTTTCATTGAGCATCGTTTGCATTATTTGCATGATCTGTTCAGGAGTGAGTCCGCCTCCAGCTCCTTCACCAGATCCAGACATGTTCTGAAATAATATAAATAATACTTGCATAAGGATAGGCAAAATTTCTATTCTACCCCGTTTCCCAATTCCTAAAGCAAAGTCAAAGCCTATCTCAGGTCAAGTTAAAGCCTAGACATTCGAAGCTAATATCTTTGCTTAAAAGTTTGAGTCCAAGTGTTATTGCTAACACTTGAATCCCTCAAACCAATGCTCTGATACCATCCTGTCACATCTTTGCTTTAAAAACATGCTTGCTTATCCCAGGAATAATAACAAATGCATAAAGCTAAATAAAATATTACAATAAGTCTTGCACTACACGTGCTTCAAGGTTACAGTACTAAGTTGCTTTAAACATCATAACATAAATAAAAGCAGCTACCCAAAACCCAAGGCATCATAAGCTATACCACAAGCTGAAAATGAGCTAAGTCCTCTGGGCAGATCAGATAATAGACCTAAGCAGAAGGTCCAGCTTGTTCTTTACCTTTTCCTGTAAAAATTGTGAATAGCAACTGTAAGCTAATGCTTAGTGAGTAAACAGATATTCATGAATGCATGTAAAATATGAGGCGAAAGTGCCTAAAAAGACTGTTATGCTTGCTTGCTTGCTCATTTGCTTAATACCCAGAAAGAACGCTGCACAATTGAGACATTTCACGCAGAACGGAGATGCCACCACTATGGGTTTACCGCTGACAGATGATCAATCTGTGATACGGGGCTAGCTACCCGCATAATGCTCAAGGGATAGTGGTGAACATCAGAATTGCTTGCTCGCTAAATATAATGCTTATGAGATGCACAAAGAAACGCTAACACAAAGTTTGCTGTATAGTATGCAGAACAATAAACAGATAGCAGATAAATATGCATATTAATAGATCAAATGTAAGATCCGGCTAAGCTGGGCATCACCTGTACCACAGTGTTCGCCTTCACTCACAAAAGTCTATTGAATTCCAAAGAAATCATATAGAAGCAAACTTTATGTCTCAATTTCATATAAAACATGTAAACAAGAATAACTGTTACTCACAGTACTGAAAATGCTTGCACTGGCTTTTCTATGCTTTTAATAGCTTTGAAATGCTCTGAAATACTTGCTCGGGCTTATTTACGCTTTAAATTGCTTTATAATGCTTGCACTTGCTTATCTAGGCTCAATATAGACTGGCACTGGCTTTGACTCGCAGCTGGGCTAAACAGCTTATGTATAATATCAGAAGTTTAATATTTACAGAACATGTGCTAAATTAATATTGCTAGCTCAATATTCCAACATCTATAAGCCATAACTTCTAGCTAAATGTTTTGCTATTTATTTTGCTAATTTATGCGTTGTTCGTAAATTTTATCAATTAAATTCGAAATTTAGGGGCTAGATTCGAATCTGAGCATCAGACTCGAAGTCAGATTCGAATCTGAGTATCAAACTCGAAGCCAGACTCGAACTGGGTTAGATTCGAAGCCAGACTCGAACAGGGGAGGGATAAACTCGAACCATCCCTCGAATCTGAGCTTAGATTCGAACCTCCAGTTCGTCTTTAGCTCTATTCGAGTCTGTTCTAAGCATACTCGAGTTTGTTCATAAGTTACAGCTTTAAACATGCATTTCAGGTCTACAAATCACAAATAAGTTAAGTAATAAGCCTGGGTTCGAGTATACTATACTTAATCTATCATATTCTAGTAAAACCCATGCGAAATTAGCTTTAAATCACCTGTAAATGATAGACTCGAATCTCATATCTTCAAAACCGAAAATGCAGAAAACGAAAGGATCAATTTTTACCTCAAAACCGTATGAAATCACGCATGCAATAGGAGATTCGCGTAGTACTCTTCGAGATCTTTCCGTTAACGTATAGAACACGAGATTTGGCCGGTCGGTTTGGGAGAAAATCTAGAGAGATGTTCGATTCTAGAGAGAGGAGCTCTGGAGTTGCTAGAATAGTTTTGCAAAAGTGAGAAAATGAAGCACCCAACTCCTATTTATACTAAAACTCGAAATCACATCATTTTACGCAAATTGCTCAAAAATACTTAAAATAAAATGCAAATAAAAGCAAGGTGTTATACCTTGCCCAGATCCACTGCTGCTATTATCAAATTCCATTGCAAAAGATTAAAAATTTAAAAGAAAGCTTTCGACTTTGAAAAACAAAGAACGACCTGTGGCTCTGATACCACTTGTCAGGATCTGAACTTAACTACCTAAGAGTAACTGATTTGAATTGATCAGAGTGTAAACCAATAATCTTGTATTAAATCAAAGTCTAATTAAGAAGTTTGCGGAATAACACTTAATTATTCTGATAAAAGCTTTCAGAATCAATAACAAATAAACACAAGTAATAATCAAAACTGCTTGTATTGCTGAATCAAAATGATTACAATCACCTCTAATCTGTTTGATTAGACGAAGAACACAAATTGTTCTTAGGGTTTTACAACCTTAGAGGCTTATGAAAACTTAAACCAAAAAGCAATTACAAACTTGAATATGCAGAAACTTCTTATATAATAGAAAAACCTATTCTATGTATTTATAATGCTTTCTGATTTGTTTTCTTGAAGGACTCTGACTTCTCTGATAGTAGATATGCTGAAATCTTCGTGTATATATCTTTTCCTGAAAATCAGCACTTTCTGTTTATGAAACCGTTGAGCAGCTTGAATCTCTTATCAGTTTGAGCAGAGCAGCTTGAGTAAAATTACTCTGGCAGCATGAACTTTTACACTAGCAGCTCGAGTTTCTTCAACTAACAGCATGAACTTTGTACTTACATAGAAATTCTACTAACAGTCTGAGAAGTCTAACTAACAGTTTGAACTACTTAGAATATTTCCCAACATATCATATATACCCGAGTCAAAAAAAAATTTCATATATATCCTCCTAAAACTTCATAATATCATATTTACCCAATTTAAAATTTTAATATCATATATACCCTTTAAAACTTTTAAATATATCAAATATATCCAAATTATTTATTTATTCTTTTTTTATTACTTTAAAACTCATTTTAAATATTCATTAATAAAGAAATGACCAATCTACCCTTTTTATTTTTTAAACTTCATAATATCGTATTTACCCAATTGAAAACTTTAATATCGTATATACCCGTTTAAACTTTTAAATTTGATATATTTGATATATTTAAAAGTTTAAAAGGGTATATACGATATTAAAGTTTTCAATTGGATAAATACGATATTATGAAGTTTAAAAAATAAAAAGGGTAGATTGGTCATTTCTTTATTAATGAATATTTAATATGAGTTTTAAAATAATAAAAAAGAATAAATAAATAATTTGGATATATTTAATATATTTAAAAGTTTTAAAGGATATATATATTATTAAAGTTTTAAATTGGGTAAATATGATATTATGAAGTTTTAGGAGGGTATATATGAAATTCTTTTTTTGACTCGGATATATATGATATTATGCAGTTTTACAGGGACATATATGAAATTCTCCCTATAATATAATATAATATAGTTCTTTCAGTTTTTTCTAAAACAAATATTTAAAGCGTATTATTTTTGTCTTTATATAATAAGAATAGAATATAATAGAGTTCTTCAAGTTATTTTATTAAATATTTAGAGTATATTATTTATGTATATGAAAATCAGTTTTTTTCTAAAACAAAAGTTATTTTATAAAATCATTTTGTTGGAAGCTAACAAAAACCATGTCACTTATAAATAATGACTATTAGCATAAATAATTAAATACATATTTTTATTAAGAAAAATTTATATACTTGATTTCTTTGAGTTCTTGATATAAATAAATAGTATAATATAATAGAGTTCTTTTATAAATAAATAATATTTACAGTTTATTATTTATGTATATGAAAATCATTTCGAGTTCTGTTATAAATAATATAATATAATATAATATAATAGAGTTCTTCGAGTTCTTTTATAAATAAATATTTACAGTTTATTCTTTATGTATATGAAAATCATTTTGTTAAAGTATAACAATAATCATGTGAATTTTAAATAGTGACCATTAACACACATATATATTTTTCTAATTTAATTGGAATAATTATATTTTAGATAATCTTTTTTACAATACATGAAATATTAAATATCATTAATGTTTTTTAATTTAAATATTATTTTGTGCATTATAAATAAAAATATATTCATAAATATCTATATCATGTCGTTTTGTAATAGTGATTATAAATATAAATATATAAAATTTTGTTCAAACAAAACCTTTAATATTTTAAATCACTTTTTTATATAATTATGTATTACATGAAATAGTTATATCATGAATATCTTTTTCATGTGCTTATTTATCCATAATTAATTAGTAATTTACAATTAATTACTAATTATATTTTTGGTTCGTTACTTCACTTGTGATGAAAATATGTTTTCATAAATACAAGATATTATTGCACAAAACCTTCTTAAATTTATTTTATGGAAGCCAACCAATTCACCACTACTTAATTACTATTATTGAAGTTATTAATGCACAACAATTTGATACGTTCCTAAGAACTTGATGAATACCGTATTCTAACTTGATTATTTAATGACTATTATTTAACTCATTAATGTCAATAATTTCTTACATTTTCTCTTATTTATATATACTAAAGATGTAATTTAAATATTCTATTTTATTTGAAATAAATGTCATAAAGAATTACTACATAAACCATTCAATTGTCATTAAAATGCTCTATTTAATTATATACTCAATATTTAAAAATTCTTATAATAACGAAACCATCCAACCTTTTCATTTTCTTATTAATTAAAAACTGCACGACCCATGATATGTGTACACATTTAAAAGTGTTATGTTTGTTGTTTATTAATCAATCTTTGTGTTCTTATAATGGCTCCTACCCGATGTAATTCATTTTTAGCAATCTAACAACTAATCAAGTATGCTCACAGGTATGAAGTTAATGACTCGCTCACATGCATAGGTTTCCATTGATTTTTTTTCCTATAATCACTAAGAAACCCCTCAGAACTCATTTATTTTTTATCTGAATTTGTAGGTGAAACTGCTAGCGATTTCTTGGTATTCTAGACTATAATGACCATCTAGAGTTTCAACCCCAGGTATTTAATTTTCAAATAAATTTACATACCAATTACTAGAATCGAATTATGTAGTAAGCTAATGTTTAATTTAGGACATCAACATTGTAGTGTAACATTTTCAAATGATTGTATTTTTTTAGTTTTTGATTAACAATATAGAAAGATCATTTGCCCATAGTATTAATTGTGAAGATACATAATAATATTAATTTTCAAATTCAAGTTTTCATCACAGGTACGAGCGGCTATGAATGGTTTCACTCAAGTGTATCATACTCATGTTTTACTAATCACATAATATAATTCTTTTAATGATCATCCATCTTATATTTTGGGGATGTATATTACCTTATTTAATTAATGTTCATTGATATATTTATCCTATTATATTTATTTTTATTTTGGTTTCTTTCACAAGTACCCATCCTTCTAAAAAATAATAATTTTGATTTGAAATTTTTGCATAGATGTCCATATATTTTCATTTGTGTTCGTTATAATTCTCATTCGTTTCATGCATGTATATTTGGATTATTTGTACGGATATTTGTTATTTATCTAAAATTTCATAGTCTTTTAATGTATGGTTTGGATTCGCATTCAATATATTTATTAAGAGAGATCTATACAATGAATTGGTTTTTACGTCACGTAATAAACTAATACGCTAATTAAATTACTTATTATATGGAATACATTATTAAGACCTTTAAATTAATCCGAACTTTTAATTGAATGTGCTTTAATTTATATGTATTATAAGTAATAGTATTGTTGATATAAATTTAAAGTTATAATGATTTACTTAATTTTAGTTAAATATTTAAACCATAATTAAACCCTTGATATATATAATAGTAATAATGATTTGTAAAAATTATAATTTGTAGTAATCGAATTAATAACATAGGTTATGAAAGAGAAACGTACTAGCTATTACATATTTCAAAGTAAAAATGAATTTGAAAATCTCAATATATATTTTTTTATTTTTAGTTAAGCTCTTCAACATTTAGGATGATTAAAGTCCAAAGTTTTATAAAATTAAATGATTAACTTACATGAAATATTTGTTTTAATATATGTGTAATTCATTCTAATCTTCATTTTTTCATATCAATTAAACTATTAATATCTGTCCATTTGCATTTGTTTTTAATCTTGCAAACAAAATTTCTGTAGGTCCCGAGAGGTTCCCAAAGTATATAGCCTTAAGCTGTAGAGGGGGGGTGAATACAACAATTTAAAAACTACACACTAATTTCTCAATGTTTGTATGTATTATCAACAATTTGTTAAATACAAACAAGCTTGAATGCGGAATAGTTCAAGCTGAGATGACAGATACAACAGTATGTTCACTAGTCTAATACAAACTCAAACTAGTATACAATGAATACACTCACTAAGAAGCACTCACTATGTTTACAAGACTTAAGGGAACAGCTTATGTAAAACAGCTTAGACACACAGATACTAAATTACACAACAGGCTTGCATGCATGAAAAACACACTTGCACGTTCACTCTTGGTTTCAGCACTTAGCTTTCTTCACACCTTTTTCTGTCCTTAGAAGCTTCCTTTTATACTCACTTAGAGGATCTAATAGAAACATATTCATTGGACGGAATGAAAAGGAGAAGTCATGTTGAAAAGACAACATAACCTTTTCTGCACTTTTCTGAAAAGCAGACTTGTCTTCACATGTGCAGAACTTTTGTCTTTTTACTTTGTCTACTGTTGCATTGCCTTTAACTAATTTAGGAATGTCAACTTTGCGTCTTTCTTCCTTGTAAAGGCCTATTTTGATATAAGAAAAAGGTCTGTCACCCTTTTTCAAATAACCTTTTGTCTTCATGTTTCAGAACAGCTTGGGCAGGCTGAGCAGTTCTGTTTTCCACTTTGTCTTCGACTTTGTAAACTGATCTTGTAGTAAAAAACAATACATGATGACTTGGAAACTTATTCCATAAAGTGTTTAGCCTGTTCACAAAGAACAGGTTCTGTTCACAAAGAACAGAACACTTTAAAAGTGCCCAAGCTGCTCACCAGTGTAGAGCAGCGTAGACAGTTTATGTCCAGCCTGTTCAGCAGACAGAACAGCTTGGACGAACTGTCTTAGTTGCAACACATGCAACACATAGAACAGCTTATGACTAATATTGCAAATCATTTTCAGGCTTCAATAAGGCATATAACAGGCCTTAAATTCAACCTTCAAATGCATCAACAGGTTTGATTATAAATCTCCCCTCAGATGTAGAACAGGTTTGACTGAGGCCTTTTTGTGCCTAACAATCTCCCCCTATTTGCAATAACCAGTCTAAGCTGGTCTTATCAAAAATCGTTATATATATTTACAGTACATTTTGCTGAGTTGAGATTACAACATTACAGTAAAGTAAAAGATCAGTTTATATATACACTGATTCTTGATTACATAACAACACATGTTTTTACAAGAGTACAACTAATGTACTAAAGTATTTTACAACTAATGTAAAAGAAAAGATTACAACTTATGTAAATAAAGTACAACTAATGTACATTGGACTGTTTTAGATGGGAGCAAATAATGGTAAGCCTGTCCAACTGATGGACAGCTTTCATTCTTCACCTACCCAGATGGCAGGTGGACTTCATTACAATGGAAAAGGATCCTGAACCATCTTTTCCAGTTCTTCCCTTGTATCCTCAAGATCTTGAATTTCACTTCTTATTATCATGAACTTGGGATCATTGAGCTCTCCTCTTTCATAGAAGCCTCTGAGCTGATCCCAGACGGCTGCTCTCCATTTGCTAGACTGCCTAAATGAAACTGCAAGTCTGAAGGCGACAAGCTGTCTCAGATCAACTTTGTACAGCTCTGAGGCTCTTTGGAAGCACTTCTTCTAGGTTAGGGGATCTACAAAAAATGCCCCCAGCTCAGGTTCTTCAATAATCTTGCCATCCTCAAACTCTATTCCACTTGGCAGGCTATGATCAACTCCCTTCATTTCAATGGCATAGTCGCCCTGTTTGATCAGTGTAAGGAGTAGCTCCATCTCTGTGTCCTTCTTTGTTCTCCTGGCCTTTATTTTTGGATGTGTCACAAAGTCACCTTCACTAATTTCCTTAGATATCAGGCCAAGATCCTTTACTCTTTCCATCAACTTCTTGACATATGCCCTGATTTCTTTAGCAGTTTCAGACTTTGATTCACTCAGGGCAACTGCCAGCTCAATCCACTCCCTGTATCCCATCTGTGCTACATCAGTGTGGTCATAAGTTTCCAATTCTGGGCCTGTTGCACCCATCCTTGTTATTTTAAGCTTCCACTGACTGCCTTTCCTTGATACAGGGACAGCTTTGACAATTGCTTCCTTGGCTAGCCTTCTTTCAGCAACATCATGAAACTTTTTCCTAGCCAAGTTGTCAAAGTGGTATTGAGCTCTTGCATGGGGTACTGTTGATTTGGTCACAGAGACCTGAGTACCTTTCTCTACTTCCTTCTCTTTCTCCCCTGCTGATTGTCTGGCAGCTTCCATTATTTTCTTTTGCACCTCCAAGGTAGACATTTTAATTTTCTTTGCTTCTTGGAGTGCAAAGGATTTAGCAGCTTTAGCAGATTCTTCTTCTTTTCTCAATTCCTCCAGAGCTTGAAGCTGTTCTTCTCTAAACTCAAAGTACTTGTGCATAGGAAGACCCATCTCTTTAGCCCTGGCCTTGTGAAATTGAATTTCTGCCTGTTTCTGCTGTATGGGATCATCAGCTGCCTTTTCTTTTCCTTTAGCTGCTGCTGTAGTGACAGCAGCCTCAGGAATTTCCTCTTCTTCTTCTTCTTCTTCAGTTAGAATTAAGTGCCTCCTTTTACTGCTAGGCCTGTCCTCAGGAATGACTTCCTCCCCCTTAGACTGAGCAGGGTTTGGAGAGACAGCCTGAGTAGGCATAGCAGCTTGAGAGGCACCTTCAGCAGCTATACCTGTTTCAAAGACATCTGCTGGCTGACCAGTGTGAGTTGCAGACACTGGTATCTCCTTAGGAGAAGAAGTTTTCTCCCCCTTAGACTTAGTCTTCGAGGCAGATGACTTCTCCCCCTTTGAAGGAGATGAAGCAGCGACTTCAACACCTGGTCTGCCTGAAGACACAAAGTCAGCAGGCTTGCCAGCAGGTTTAGTAGAAGGTCTAGGACCAACAAGGCTAGTCACTAAGAAAGCCAAGTTATCCTTCACCTCTGTAAGCTGGGAAAGACGGTTCTGAAGAGAAGAGGAGTGGGAATCAGCAAGGGATGTGAGCTTAACAATATTTTCCCTGTCAGACGCTGTGAACAGCAGAGATTGCAGCTGTGCAAGATGAAGTTCTAGAGAATCTTGCACATCAGCAAGATCTGATGACACAGAGTTTGATAGGGAGCCAATTAGAGTTTGTAAGCTAGCCAGAGTGGCTGGAAGAGTAGAGTTGCAAGAAGTGAGAAGTGATGACAGCTGTTGGGAAATAGCTGACATTGAGGACACAGAGTCCTGTTGAATGGAAAGAATAGAAGAGAGGGAGGTGGAGACAGTTTTCAGCTGAGCAGTGAGTGCTAACAGCTGTGGAGATTGATCAGGCTGTGGAGTGGTAGGGAAAGAGGCCTTGAACGAATCAAAGAACCCCTGAAGCTGTGCAGACACAGAGTCTGATATGATGGAGGGTAGAGAGTTCATGGTGTTTTCCAAAGAACCAACTTTGTTGGTCAGCAAAGAAAGCTGATTCTTCAAAGGCAGGTCTTTGGGAGATGGAGGTGTATGGGTAGACTGTTTTGAGTGAGTAGATGGAGAAGATGATGATGAGGCTGGTGTTTGAGGATGTGATGGAGAGGGAAGAGGGACTTTGGACAGAAGCTCCATAGCCTGGGCAAAAGTAAGATGGCCCAGTTTGGAGGGATCAAAGGGTCCTTCAGCAGCGGTTGTAGCTGCATCACCAGGAGAAGGGGATGATGTTTGGGGCCTTTCAGATGCTGCTTGTGTTGCAACACCCTCATGAAGACCAGTGGTGATTCCCTCTGCAGTGCCTTGGTCTAAAGGCACCTCATCATTGGGAGATGGGATATGCATTTCAACATCAGCAGTGGTGAAACCTGCTGATGGAGTTTGCATGAAGGGAGCAGCCTCACCAGAGGGATGGTGTGATCCCTGAGGTTCATCAGCTTGGGATGTTGGTCCCTCAGCAGCTGTTTGGTGTGGAACAGCTGAATCATGGGGAGCAGAAGATTGAGGCTGAGCTGCTGATTGGTCTATACCAGCAGCGTGGGCACCTCGTGCAGACTCAGAGTGTGAGGAGAGTTTAGTAGGGGACAGTGTGGACACAGTACGGAGTGGAGAGGACTCCTGTCTTTCAATATCCTCAGCCTGTAGAGGCTGGGATAGTTGATGTGGGTATCTCCGTTTGTACAACTGGTTCCTGTTGGGAGGAACCAGAGGGTCTAGGCTGACTCTGGGATGACTCAGATTGGAGTGAAGCATGCTCCAAATGAGCTGAACCTGCTCCCAAAATAGGAGAGGCAGCTGGGGTTGCTTCTTTTTCAACTGAACCCTGTTGAGAGGGAACAGATGAGGTGGTTTTGTGGGTTGGTTTCTTTTTGGCTAGTGATTTGCGTTGGTAATGAATAGATGATGTGGGTGATTGTGGAGAGGGGAGAGGATCTGTTTGGACAGGGTGTGAGATTGGGTCAGGAACAGTGGGGCTGGCCTGTTCTATAGTCTCTTGTGCCACAAAGGCACCAGCCACAAAGGCTTCAGGCTCAACAGATGAACCAGGGTGAGGAGTCTGCTCTTCCTCAGCCACAGAGGCTAAAGGAGCAGACTTAGTCTGAGCTGTTTTGGCCTTCTTTTTCACAGGCCCAGCTTCAGCTGCCAGGGTCCTCTTGACAAGTTTGGACCTGGCTTTGGATTTTCTGGCGGGAGCAGCAGCTTCTGGATCCACCCTCACAGGAGAGGGTCCTTCCACCAAACCTAACAGCCTCCTCATTTGTGTGGATAGAGGAGGCTCATTTTGCAGTACAGGAGTATGAAAAATTCTATTCCCTATGACAGGGAATGCAGCAGACTTAAGTAAGGGCTGAGAGTTGTAAAGTTGCTCACCACAAACATGGCTGAAAATGAGACTCAGAAACCTGGGATAACGGACAGCAGCTGGTCTTGGCTCTTGCTGCACCAGGTTTCTCAGGTTCAAAAAGATCCACTTAGCCATGTCAAGAGTAGTCCCATCCACTAGCTGTAGGACTATTGGAACTTCATCTCTACTGAGTTGGTCGAAGGAACCAACTTTGCTGCCGAAACACATCACCATAGAGGCGAATAAGAAGCTGTAGGTGGGAGACAAATCCTTTCTGTACAATGTTGCTCCAATTTTGGGTTCTGCTACACCACAGAAGCGTAGCAGATTTCCCATTTGCTCGTTCTCAGGCTGGGGCAGATCATAAGACTCAGCAACAGGTAGATGAAGAACCTCCCTCAGAAGATCAACAGTTATCTCAATGGATTGAGTCCCATTAAGAATAGTTCCTTTGATGACCTTAGTGTTGGGATTGTAGGAGCATGTGTACCAGAATTCATACACCATCTCCTGGTACAGGACACCAGGAGATGCAGTCATGGCGTAGTTCAACGGATGAACTTTCAGAAACTCCACCATTTGGTCATAGCCCTTCCCCACATAGTTTTTGGGGATTGTGAGGTTGGCAATGTAGTTAGTGGGTTTGATGGTCAGCATTGTGGTGATTGATGAGTGTTTGACAACATCATCACCAACGAACACTGGGAGAAAGGGATTAGGTCTTTGAGCCATTTGGGAATTTTTGAGGTTGAAGAAGCAAAAGACACTTAGTCGATTTTTAGGGTTCTTGAGGATTTCTGGAAATGATGAGGAAGACGAAGATGAAACAGTATTTAGGTATTTATAGGATTTGAATGTGAGTGTGTTTGAGAGAGAAGATTTTGGGCGGTTTGATTTGAAAAAGTCGTTAACGGAAAACGGAACGGTTGTCCATGTCAGACCGTTTGTCAGACCACTTGATTTCTTTTTAATCACTTACACACGTAATCCACATTATCCGCAGTAATTAAGTTAAATAAAACATTAATTAAGTAACTTAATCGTGAAGAAAGGTAATTAAAATTTTTTGGTCTAAGCTGTTGGTCAACCCTGTGATGAGCAGAGTCAACACAAGTTATTCACTCTTCAAGCTGTTCTCCCTTCAAACCGTGCCTTTAGCCTGTTCTCTGTTGTGAGAACAGGTTGTGTTCAATATTTGAACAGGTTACAAGACAAAGGCTTGTAAGACAGTGTGAAGGAATGAACAGGTTGAGGATTGGACCATCAGAGCAGGCTGGACTTACAACCTGTTGTTGTTCAGCCTGTTCTGTGCTCAAGCTGTTCAAGTTTTTCAGAAAAATGGCTAAGTATAGAACATGCATAGCCTGTTCTGTCTAAGCTGTTCTGAGAGACTTGAGCAGTGTGAGACATATAACTTCATAGACTTGAGATAACACTTAGTCACTCTTATTTAACATGCCCAGCTTGCTGACAAGGTAATTAAACCTTGTTTCATCCAGAGGTTTGGTGAAAATGTCTGCAAGCTGTTCATTTGTAGAAATAAAACTTACCTCCACATTACCTTTCTGAATGTGATCCCTGATGAAGTGATGTCTGACTTCAATATGTTTTGTTCTTGAATGAAATACTGGATTGTTGGAGATGGCTATGGCACTTGTGTTATCACACAGAATAGGAGTTTTCCTATACACAAGGCCATAGTCTTCAAGCTGATGCTGCATCCACAGAATCTGCCCACAGCAGCTTCCAGCAGCAGTGTACTCAGCTTCAGCAGTAGAAGTGGACACTGAGTTCTGCTTCTTGCTACTCCAACTAATCAACTTTCCACCAAGGAGTTGACATCCACCTGTTGTGCTTTTCCTATCTAACCTGCAGCCTGCAAAATCAGAATCTGAATAGCCTGTTAGTTCAAGGCTTGAGTCTTTGGGATACCAAAGACCCAAACCTGGTGTACCCTTCAGGTATCTGAAGATTCTTTTAACAGCAGCTAGATGAGATTCCTTTGGATCAACTTGGAACCTAGCACACAGACAGGTGGCAAACAGAATATCAGGTCTACTAGCAGTTAAGTATAGCAAGCTCCCAATCATGCCTCTGTAAGCTGTTACTGAAACAGCTTTGCCACTGGCATCAGCATCCAATTTTACATTGGTTGCCATTGGGGTTTTAATAGGAGAACTTCGATCAAATTTGAACTTTTTTAATAGATCTAAAGTGTACTTTCTTTGATTTATAAAAATTCCAGTTGAGGTTTGTTTAACCTGTAATCCTAAAAAGAAAGTTAGTTCTCCCACATACTCATTTCATACTTAGATTTCATGAGCAATGAAAAATTCTTGCATAGCTGCTCATTAGTAGAACCAAATATTATGTCATCCACATAAATTTGAACAAGCATGATATCAGACTTCACCTTCTTTATGAACAGTGTGGTATCCACTTTACCTCTGGAGTACCCATTGCTCATAAGGAATTCAGTAAGAGTGTCATACCAGGCTCTAGGGGCTTGTTTGAGACCATAGAGAGCTTTGTCCAACTTATAGACAAATCCTGGGTGTTGTTCATTTTCAAAACCTGGAGGCTGCTTGACATAGACTTCTTCTTGCAGCTTCCCATTCAAAAATGCACTCTTCACATCCATTTGAAATACCTTAATGCTCTTATGAGCAGCGTAGGCTAGATACAAACGAATTGCTTCTAGCCTGGCCACAGGAGCAAATGTTTCATCATAGTCAATTCCTTCCTCCTGTCTGTAGCCCTGAGCAACCAGTCTTGCCTTATTTCTAATAACATGACCTTGCTCATCCATCTTGTTCCTGAAAACCCATTTTGTGCCAATTATAGTTTTACCTTTAGGAGCAGGGACCAGCTTCCATACTTTGTTTCTCTCAAACTGATTGAGCTCTTCCTGCATGGCAGTGATCCAATTGGCATCTTTTAATTCTTCATCCACCTTCTTTGGCTCTATTAGTGAAACAAAGCTAGAGAACATATAAAAGTTCCCTAAGCTGTCCCACCGAGTTTGTATCCCTTTGTTGATGTTACCAATTATTTGATCATTGGGATGACATCTGATCCACTTAGGATCATTTTTCAATGATGATTCTCCTGAGTTGTTAACATCTTCAGTAGGTCCTGTTGAACAGTTCTCAAGATTTTCAGACACACTATTGTCTTGATCCTGTTCACTTGTTGAACTTGTCTGACCACTGTTGAACATATTAGCAGAGGAACTAGGAAAATCAGCATTGATAGGTTCTGGACATGCAGTTGTAATTAAGTCAGTACATTTATTCACACAGGGTGTATTGACATAATCATCATCATGTCCATCATGATTAACAGGTTCCACACAGGGTGTAGTGGAAGCTTTTGAGTCCTCTTCGTTGTTTGAATGCATCAGATCATCAAGGTTAAGTTCTTCTGAAACTAATTCAGGAACAGCTTTGGTGGAAGCATTCTTGGACTCTTCAAAGGTGACATTGATAGATTCATCTATCACCTTTCTTTGGTTGTTGTATACTCTGTAGGCTTTGGAGATAGCAGAGTAGCCAACAAACACACCTTCATCAGCTTTAGGTTCAAACTTTGACAGCTGGTCCCTTTGATTCAGAATGAAACAGGGACATCCAAACACATGGAAATAACTGACATTTGACTTCCTCCCTTTGAGCAGCTCATAGGGAGTCTTGTTGAATCTTTTCACCACTAAGGATCTGTTTTGGGTGAAGCAGGCAATGTTAACAGCTTCAGCCCAAAATGATGAAGGTAAACCTGATGCACACAGCATGGTTCTGGCAGCTTCAATGAGAGTTCGGTTTCTCCTTTCAGCAAATCCATTTTGTTGAGGAGTTCTTACAGCTGAAAAGTTTTGAGTGATTCCTTTCTCTTCACAGAAGTCTTCAAGAGTACTGTTTCTGAACTCAGTACCATGATCACTTCTAAGCTGCTTTACTTGGGCAGAGTTCAGCATTTCCATCTTTTTAACAAATCCAATAATCTCTCTAGCAGCCTCTCCTTTGCTCTTTAGAAAGATCACCCATGTGTACCTGGAGAACTCATCAACCATTACTAGAGTGTATCTTCTTCCTCCTAGACTTGGGACATTAACAGGTCCAAACAAGTCCATGTGGATTAAGAAGAGTGGAGTATCAATAGAGAAATTATGTTTGGATTTAAAAGATGTTTTTCTCTGCTTCCCTTTCTCACAAGCTGTGCATAATCTATCCTTAGCAAAAGTCATAGAAGGCAAACCTGTCGCCAACTCTTTCTTACAGAGTTTGTTGATGTTCTTGAAGTTCAGATGTGACAGTCTTCTGTGCCATAGACAGTTCAGATCAGCATTTGATCTTGTGAGGAAACAGGTTTCAGTTGTGGGGTCAGCAGAATGCATATCCACAACATATACACCTTTCTTTCGTTGAGCACATAGCACAACTTTGCCTTGGGAATCCAATATGTAACCCAGCTGCTCATCAAAGTTAACCTTGTAGCCAGCATCACACAGTTGGCTTTTGCTAACAAGGTTATGTTTTAGCCCAACAACATAGGCTTCTCTTTTGAACACTGCAGCACCAGCTTTAAGAGTTCCATGTCCCTCAGTGGATCCCTGTACATTGTCACCAAAGGTGACTTTTGGCCCTTTTTCAGGCCTGAGTTCACTCAGCAATTCTTTACAACCTGTCATATGTCCTGAGCAGCCACTGTCCAAGTACCAAACCTGGGTAGGTTGTTTTTCATGCAGAGTGATGAGAGAATTATTAGTCATATTTAGGGGAACTCATCACAAAGATGAGTTCTCCTACTTCATCAACATTTGTTGATGGACTTGAAATATCCACACTAATATTCCCTATTTGAATGGTATCAGCTTGAATACCATTCTCAGTGACTGTTACATTTCCAGCACTGCTTGTGACAGCTGTGAGGGAAACAACAGAGTCAACAGGCCTCATGTCCTTAGATTCAGGACAATCCTTGGCCAAATGTGTCTTCTTCCCACGTTTGTAACATTTTCTCTTTTTAGAGCTTTTGGAAGAAGATCTTTCAGAAACACATTCTGAGTTATTTTTGTTGATTCTTTCAGCAGTTTTATTACTTTTTGTTGAATCAACAGCTTGAGTGGATAGTTCAATAGCCACAGCTTTGGCTGCCTCTTCTTTCCTCTTTTTAGGAGGACAGATGTCAAAGACAGGGAGCTTGATTGGCTTTTGAGCTTCCACAGGTTTGGGAAACTTATTCCCAATTATCTCAGTTTGAGCAATGGCTTTGTTTTTGCCCCTACTGGATTGTGATTTATGCTGCCTATCAGCATACTCACTGTGTCTGGTTTTGAAAAGTTTGTTCTTATTTAAAACCAGTTTACCACTCTGATTTGAAAACTTATTTGAAATCACAGCAGTTTTATTTTGAACATGAGACTTACCCTTGTTGAAAACAGGCTGCTTACCGTTTGAAAACTTGTTTTCAAAGTGTTTAGCATCAAAAGGATTTACATGTTTTTTACCATCAGCTTTGGACTCAGAACCTGTTTTGTCAACAGGTTTAGTATCCACAACTTCAGTTTGGACATGTTTTCCTTTCTTTTGCTTGTGTGAACCAGCAAAGCACTTAGCAGGCTGACTTGATGGAGAACAAATTCCAACATCAGCTTTTGAGCTAAGTTCATACAAGCTGTCAGTGTTTTGAGGCCTGACAAACCTATTTGTTGAGATTAGTTTACCATTCACATTTTAAATGAATGTATTTGGAAGTTCACCAAGAGTGGATAAATCTTCTTTCAGATTATTGATCTCAACAATGGAAGCTGTTGTGTCAAGATCCCCTCCAAGATAGGCTTGGATTTGTGCACGGATCTGTTGACATATACAATGGCTGACTTTTTGTGCAGATTGGCACCAACAGTCAACTATCTTTTGAAGCTTAGCATGCTTTATATCTGTTTCTCTCTTTTCTTCCAGTAAAATAGAGTTGATGTGTTTTAATTCATCAAGTTCAGTTTCCAACTTATGAAAACTGTCCAGTTTACTGGATTTAGTTTTAAGATCAGTTTTGAGCTTAGAGATTTCAGATAGTAAAGCATTATGCTTCTCAACAGCAGCTTTTAGATCAACAAGCATATATTCAAACATTTTAACTTTTTCTTCAGAACTGTAAGCCATAAAATTTTGTACCTTATACATCATAGTAGGATTCCAGTTCTCTAAGCTGCTGAAGGCTTCAGCTTCAGCCATATCTTGTTTGAAGCTGCTTGTTGATGGGACATCAGTGTTGGCCATCAGACATTGATTGTCTTCTTCATCAGATGATGAATCAGATTCCTCCCAATCACAAGTCTCTGCCATGAGTCCCTTTTGGCGGTTGGAACCCACTGAGTTTTCCAACTTCCTCAGCTTAGCCATGGCCATAAGGTACTTAACCCTATAACCATCATCCTTGTTTGTCTTGTATGGTTTGGATGACTGACCAACAGCTTTTGACACACAGTCAGCAGCTATATGGCCAGTTTTGCCACAATTGAAACACTCAACCTTGGATTTATCAAATGCCTTCTTTTTGCCAGCACCTGAACTTCCTTGCAGCATGTTTCTTCCAAACCTTTTCTTGTTGAACCTTTTGACAAGCATAGCTATCATTTGCTCATCATCTTGTTCAGCAAGATCTGCAGTATCTTCTTCATCTGACACCTCCTCCTTGTCATCATCCTGTTGATCAGGTTGAGTGAACACATCACTCACCTGATTTACAGGCTGTCTCACATTAGCCACAAAGGCTGCACCTCTTTTGGACATTTCCAAGGCATTTCTCTTTTGTTGCCTTGACTGTTCATCATTCAGTAAGGATCCATACAGATTGACCAGATCCATACTTCTGATAGTACCTGAGTTCCTTAGAATTGTTGAGAAGTAATTCCATTCTTCAGGTAGAATGTCCAGAAATTTATTCACCAGGGTAAGACTATCTTTAGTGATCCCAACAGCCTTGAGATCATTCACTAGAGCAGTAAACCTGGTGTAGGTTTCAGTGAGAGTCTCCTTTGGTTTAGCAAAGAAGAGTTCATACTGTCTAACAAGATTGTTGATCCTGTTGTCAAGTGTGATTGTGGGTCCATCATAGACGGTACACAAAGTATCCCACATCTCTTTTGCTGTCTTCATTTTCTCAACCTGTTTAAACACATCATCAGGAAGAGAAATGACCAGGTTGTTCCTGGCCTTTGCATCCAGAGCCACCAGTCTCTTGTCTTCATCAGACCATTGAGCTTTAGCTTTCTCAAAGGTCCTAATTTCAGGAGCAGCTCCTTCAACCGTTGGAGTTATTGTAGTAACAGAGGTTGGCACATAGGGACCCTCCATCACTATCTCTGGTAGTTGCACATCCAGATTCTCTAAATAGAGCATCATTCTGCACTTCCAACCAGAGAAGTTTTGATGATTAAATTTTGGAGGTTTGCCCATAGAGCCATTGTCATAGTAAGAAGAATTTGCAGCACTGTTGTCCATGGAAACTTGAGAGAATGAGAGATCTAGAATGACACACACTCTAAACTGCTCTGATACCAGTTGTAGGTCCCGAGAGGTTCCCAAAGTATATAGCTTTAAGCTGTAGAGGGGGGGGGGTGAATACAGCTATTTAAAAACTACACATTATTTTCTCAATGTTTGTATGTATTATCAACAATTTGTTAATTACAAACAAGCTTGAATGCGGAATAGTTCAAGCTGAGATGACAGATACAACAGTATGTTTACTAGTCTAAGACAAACTCAAACTAGAATACAATGAATACACTCACTAAGAAGCACTCACTGTGTTTACAAGACTTAAGGGAACAACTTATGTAAAACAGCTTAGACACACAGATACTGATTTACACAGAAGGCTTGCATGCATGAAAATCACACTTGCACGTTCACTCTTGGTTTCAACACTTAGCTTTTCTTCACACTTCTTTCTGTCCTTAGAAGCTTCCTTTTATACTCACTCAGAGGATCTAAGAGAAACATCTTCATTGGACGGAATGAAAAAGGAGAAGTCTTGTTGAAAAGACAACATAACCTTTTCTGCACTTTTCTGAAAAGCAGACTTGTCTTCATATGTGCAGAACTTTTGTCTTTTTACTTTGTCTACTGTTGCATTGCCTTTAACTAATTTAGGAATGTCAACTTTGCGTCTTTCTTCCTTGTGAAGGCCTATTTTGATATAAGAAAAAGGTCTGTCACCCTTTTTCAAATAACCTTTTGTCTTCATGTTACAGAACAGCTTGGGCAGGCTGAGCAGTTCTGTTTTCCACTTTGTCTTTGACTTTGTAAACTGATCTTGCAGTCAAAAACAATACATGATGACTTGGAAACGTATTCCATAAAGTGTTTAGCCTGTTCACAAAGAACAGGTTTCGTTCACAAAGAACAGAACACTTCAAAATTGCCCAAGCTGCTCACCAGTGTAGAGCAGCGTAGACAGTTTATGTCCAGCCTGTTCAGCAGACAGAATAGCTTGGACAAACTGTCTTAGTTGCAACACATGCAACACATAGAACAACTTATGACTAATATTGCAAATCATCTTTAGGCTTTAATAAGGCATATAACAGGCCTTAAATTTAACCTTCAAATGCATCAACAGGTTTGATTATAAATCTCCCCCTCAGATGTAGAACAGGTTTAACTGAGGCCTTTTTGTGCCTAACAAGCCATAACTTGCTGAATACTTTGAGGAGCTATTGGTGACATATTGATAATTGTTGCATACTTGATTTCTTTTCTTCTAAGAAAGACTTGTTTAGGCTTATGTGAGGCACATTGGACCTCACTATACTTGATGTGCTTTGTGGAGCTATACTTCGTTGAATACCTTGTGAAGCTAACTGTTGACATGCTGATAGTTGTTGCATACTTGCTTTCATTCCTTCTATGAATGATTTATTTGGGCTTGTGTGAGGCACGTTGGACCTCATCATGCTTGATATGCTTTCAAATGACCTCACCTGGATAGCCATGGATAATGTTGGGCTAGCTCTAAGCCTAAATTGAGCAATATGTTGGACTAGCTCTAAGTCTAAATTGAGCAAGACGTTGGACTAGCTCTAAGTCTAAATTGAGCAATAATGTTGGGCTAGCTCTAAGCCTAAATTGAGCAATATGTTGGACTAGCTCTAAGTCTAAATTGAGCAATAATGTTGGGCTAGCTCTAAGCCTAAATTGAGCCATAATGTTGGGCCAGCTCTAAGCCTAAATTGAGCACTTGATCATATTGGTATTGAACATACTCTTTTCTTATTATTGCATGCTTGTATATTATGTATCCTTCTAATCTAGCAACTCACTCAACTTTGTTGACCCCTTTTAGTTGTTAAACCCCTTTCAGGTTAAGGATAGCATCACACATGACCATCTTGGTAGTGGATTGGACCTTGACTAGCGGCTCATTGTGTTCGCATATCTTTGATAAAGCTTTGGGGTGGGGATTTAGTGGACTCCCGTTTTGGTATATGCTCGAGAATGAACTTAGCTTTTATGCATGGCTAGATAGTATGGATGTTTAAAATTTGTAACTCCATCTGCTTTGATCCATGATACCCCATACTTTGCTCATTATTAGGTGACAAAGTGGGAAGTATCATGTTGATGACTTTTGAATATTGAAAATTTAAATTTGACCACATTTTCCGCAAGTGTATTATGATAATTATGGTTAATTGTTCGTGAAACATCTATTTTAGTTGGAAGGGTGTTTCACTAATAAAATAAAATAATTCAACAATACTTATATTAATTAATCAATAATAACAATCCATTAACAAACCCATAACAAATTAACAATAACATTTATCAAGCCTAACCTAAAATCAATAACATTTTTAACAATATTAGGTAATTTTCTATTAACATTAACAATAACAATCCATCAACAATAGCAATTTAACAATACTTGGTAACTTTTTATGGTTGTTAAATGGTTCTAATCTAGCCCAAAGTTAAATATGTATTTTTTTCTTTGATTTTTTAACAAAAAACGTAATTTTATATGTAAATTTTATAAAATATAATCAGGATATGTGAATCGAACTTTAAAAATCATCGGAGTCAAAAATTATTCATCTATATATATAATGCTGGAAAAAAAGTTTATAGCAGGCGTTTGACCCTACCCTAACAAGGTGGATCCGTCCCTGGACAATTCTCTATAGTTCAAGTTGTTGTTGGGTTGAATCTTCTGTTCAGTCTTGGTTTAGCTACTTTTGGTTTCTTGATTTTATTGTTTTGGTTCTAGGCTTGTTTGGTGGTTTTGGATCTTAGTTAGGTCTTACCCAAGTTAGTTTCTTTGATGACATTTATTATGGAATTATAAATTGTTCTATTTGGTAGTTCACAGCCACGTAATCACTTTTCCACACACACATGTATATTCAGATTTTTGTAAGTATCACATTTTCATAGGGTAAAAATTTTTATATATAAAAATGTATAAAATAACATTATTAGTTAATATAAATTGGTATCATGATATGAATGAATCAAAAACTATATGAATAAAAATGTTAAAAATTCATTCACTCACATGATTTTTTTTTTGTAATTTAACTTGATATGAACCCATGATAGCAATTTATATTAACTTATAATGTTATTTTGTATATTTTTATGTCAAAGTCTTTTAAAAAAGAATTTCATTTTGAATGGTATCCTTGGTACCTTGCAATATAGTACTCAATCGAATCAAATTCTATACATACGTATGTACGTATGTACGTATGTATGTATGTATGTAGGCTAAACTTATCGTAAACAACTAATTATATATTTTGAGAAGTATGAGAAGCACTATAATTCACTAATTATTTATATTGATTCATTATTATGTACATTGTCACTTGTTTTTTCCTGTTTTCTCAAACCAAACCTATCAACTTCTTGTGTTCTTTTGTTGTTCACTTGTGCTTCTCAACATCATGGCACTTTCGGGCTCCGATTTACAAAAACTGGTATTGATTGTTCCTCATTTTTTTTTTCTTTTTATTTGGATTTTTGGACCCTATGATGGTAGTGTATTTCCAGTTATATCAATCAACAATCATGATTAAGCACTCAATGCTCCCCTCTTCGTCTTTTTCTTTTTATCGGTTGCCAACTTTCCTTTCAAACCACTCATCACCTTCTAAAGCGTTCCATCACAGAATTTGTTCAGTTCACTGTTTCGCATAGCCCTCAGTTTTCTATCTTTATTTTTAGGGCAAATAACTAAAAATAGTAACAAGTTTTGACATATTTATCATTAATAGTAACGTTATTTATTTTTTATCATTAATAGTAACAATTTTTTATTTTTCTATCAATAATAGTAATGGGTGACCTGTAAACCTCTTTAGCAGGTCACCAACTTTTCAGTTATCATTAATAGTAACATCTTTTCAGATTTTTATCAATAATAGTAACATATCAAATTAAAAACATAATTCTTTTATTTTATTAAGTTTTCTAATATTCCATAAACACCAAAATAAACCAAATTTTTATTCCGAATATTTACGGATAGATAATATTCGATTATTTTTTCACAATTATATATAATATGAATAAAAAAATACTATAAATCATTTCAATTTTCATTTTTTCCAACAAAAAAACTACGAACCATCATTTTCTTAGTTTTTCGAATAAAATGATATAAATCGTTCCATTTTTTAGTTTTTTCCAATCTAAATAGGTCATAGTTTTTTATTTAAAAAACAAAAAAAATCAAAATGAGTCTCAATATTTTTCATTCTTAAACTATAAACCACAACGAGTCATGATTTTTCCATTCATAGAAAAACTAAAAAATGAATGGGTTGCAATAATTTTTCATTCGTAATACTATTCATTTGGAAAAAAAAGTACAAATTGATCAGTTTTTAGTAAATTTCAAACGAAATTAATTACAAACGATACAACTTTTAGATTTCCTGAATGAAAAACTACGACCCAATCATGGTTTAGATTTTTTTTTTACAAAAAACTATAATTCATATTGATTTTTCATACAAAATAATTGCAAGTCATTTATTTTTGTGTTTATAACAAGGAAAAAACTATGAATTATTCCTGTTTATAGATTTGCCGAATGAAAAATATTGTAATCCATAAAAGTGATACATAACCACTTGTACGAAACTATAAACTAGAATAATTCATAGTTTTTTCGTTGTAAAAAACACAAAAATTAATGAGTTGCAATTATTTTGTACGAAAAACCAAAATGATTTATGGTTTTTTGTTAAAAAAAATCTAAAACATTTTGTAATTTTTTTTGTTCCAAATGAAATATACTAGGATTGAAAAAGTATTGCGACCCATTCATTTTTTAGTTTTTCTATAAATGGAAAAATCATGACTCATTGTGTTTTATAGTTTTATGAATGAAAAATATTGAAATTCATTTTGATTTTTTGTTTTTAAATAAAAAAACTATGACCCATTTAGATTGGAAAAAAACTAAAAAATGGTACGATTTATATTATTTTATTCGGAAAAACTAAGAAAATGATGGTTCGTAGTTTTTTTGTTGGAAAAAATGAAAATTGAAATGATTCACAGTATTTTTTCATTCATATTATATAATTGTGAATAAATAATCGAATATTATCTATCCGTAAATATTCAGAATAAAAATTTGGTTTATTTTGGTGTTTATGGAATATTAGAAAACTTAAATAAAATAAAAACAATTATGTTTATAGTTTGATATGTTACTATTATTGATAAAAATCTGAAAAGATGTTACTATTTTTTATAACTAAAAAGTTGGTGACCTGCTAAACAGGTTTACAGGTCACCCATTACTATTATTGATAGAAAAATAAAAAGTTGTTACTATTAATGATAAAAAATAAATAATGTTACTATTGATGATAAAATTGTCAAAACTTGTTACTATTTTTGATCATTTGCCCTTATTTTTATACATAACAGCAGGATGCCTTACCATAATAACTTGATATTCTTTCAAATCACCAGCAAACTTGATAACCCAATTTGGCGGAGTAACATTTATATTTCTCATTCCCCTTTCAACTCCGATCTGTAGGTCTTGCACATACATAAGCACCAGTTTGATGTGCATGAAGTGAAAAAGAGTCTTTAGTGCAAACCTACAATGCTCATTCCTCTTATTACGACACAGTTCATCGAATAAATCTTCAATATCAATCAGAAGCATCCAAAACATATCAGCTTCAGTAAACTTATAAGTGTTTCCATCAGATCTTGTCACAGTGAAGGTAGGATAGAAGATCTTAACAAAACGATCTTTTTCAATCTTGACCAAATCAACGATCCTAAATTCACTTCTGATTTTATCCACAGGCTGAGCTTTATTTTGTAAGAAGCTTACATAGTTTGCTAAGTTTGGCAAGTTAGGCTCCAGAACTCTGAGTAGTTTCAAAAATGTACACGGAGCTTGCCTCTTGCAGAAAATTTTATTCTCCAAATGATCCTCAAGATATGGTAACTTATTTCTCTTTCTGACATATTCTGCAGATTTCTTAAAAAACAGCTCCAACCCCTTTTTCTTCTTCTTACTAATCTCTTCTTCATTGAGCAGAGTCAGAATATCCCTAATCTCTCTTTGGACAATCTGCTGAGCTTAAAATTTTGACTGATATTGTCTTTGTGATTCGTCAGCTAAAATGTATTCAATGAAGAATCTATCCATTATCTCAACTTTGTTCAGCTCTGTAACCATTTGTGGCATCACATTCTCCACATGAAATGGTTCTATAACTTCTTCTTTAACATTGACCATAACCTCGGGTTTTTCAACTGTCGGTATAGGTATATCGTCTTTCAAAATCTCTTGAACTAAAACCTCTTCTTCTTCAATTCTTTCTGCTCTCACAACTACATCTGTTAACTCAATATCATCATCTTCAGACAAATCGATCTCTACTTCTTTCTCTACATCCTCAATCGTTAGTGTCTGTTCTTGAACTTCATCATCTGAATCATCGTACTCATCAAAATGTAAATATCTGATTGAATACTTAAAGGAACTGGAACATCTTCATAAAGAATCAATTCCAGCCCGCTTTGAGCATCAACATATTTTTCTTTAGAGCTTCCAGCTTCACCCTTTTCTTGAACTTCTGTTTCTTTCTCTGGATATGTTATCATTAGAAGGCCAGTTCCTTACTCATCAAGCTTCCTCCTCTTCTCCCCCTTATGAGGAGCATCATCGGAGTCTTCATCATGCTCATCATTCTTACGCTTTGGAGCAGAAGCTTGAGCTTTACATGTTTGCTCGACAACAAATTATCCTCTCAGACATGTCTCCTGATGTTGTAATAACCGTGCTCTCCAATCCAATCATCCATTCTCGCATCTCATTAAACTGATCATATACAAACTCTCTGAGCTCTTCAATAGCTTGATTTGGATCTTTTTGTTTCACTGCTTCTTTAGTCACATTCTTACCCTTCAATAGTTTGTGAATGTTTGCCATTTGATCCATCATTTCTAAGAATTGGCTTGTCATTTGAGTTGTAACTCCAGCAACTGCCACATTTAAAGCTTCATCCAACTTTGTTTCCGTAACGAACGGGGAAAGACAAACCACTGGGTCACTTAGACTTCCAGTTGTCACGACAGTCGAACTTGTGAAAAGAACGTTTGTGTGGCCAGTTCTCTGAGTTGGCTAAGATGTATCTCTGAATGGACTTCCAACCTCTTCAAGTGACGGAGCAACAAATGCTTCCGTTACTAAGGTTGTTCCAGCAGTAACACGAAGTTCAACTGCACTTACTTCAACGAATGAAGTGGACACAAGTGTCCTAGTGTGTATGGGTTCTATTGTATGTGCTAGAAATGAAGTTGTACACTCGGGCAGATGTGTACTCTGTTCAATATCCATAAAGTCGAAAGGATTTTCAAATAGATTGTGTGTTTCATCCCGGTGAGAAATTGAAACATTCTCCTATTGAGAGGAGAATGAGTGGCTAGAGGGGTGTGCAGTCGTCAGTGGGATACTGGCTAATTCAATGCTAACTCTCATTTAGGAGCTAACAGCTGATGTGGTTTGATCCCGGCTGTTTAGGCTAGGATTCTCCCTCACACTCTGCCTCGCTATTTCAATAATATCTATCTCTGGAACGCTTTGAGCTATAGACATTTCAATCATTCCTGCACCTCCTTCATTTGTATCATGACCACCCTCATCATCATCATCATCATCATTCCCTTCCGTAGCTCCCTCAGCAATATTTGATAATGTTCGTTCAGAATCTGAGCTGCTCTCACCACCCCTCTACTGCACCTCTACACCCTCATTGACACCATGGCTGCCCTGAACATCAGCCCCATGCTGAAGTTCCTGCTCACCTATAGCTCCTTGGTTAAGAAAGCCAGGTTCCTGAGCTTCTACAGGAGCATGATCTATTCTGTATAGCCTCACGTGCTTACTCTCTTGATCTGCATATTTTAATAATGTTTCTGAAATTGGCATTATATTTGCATTCGGCGAGTCCTGGACCCCATGCAGACTCATCATCACATAGTCAGGGCACCGTTGAGCATTTGTTTGTTTAGAAATCTGTTCATTGCCCCTTAATATTCCTTTTATCAGTATTTGAATGAATCTTTGAAGTGGGATAAACTTTGAAGTGGGATAAACTTTCGTGTTCTATTCGTCGTCTTGGCTAACACCACCTCCTTCAAATCCTCCCAGATACATTGAGCATAGTCATAATGCTTGTTAAAGGCAATCCCATGGAATATTCTAAGACAATGGATGTTGCATCTATCTATTCCAGTATGCTTGGACGTCATGCATCGGTTTACAATGCCAAACATCGTGTACCATTCTCCATTAAGTCCATTTCTATGGAACTTAGAGCTTTTCGGTAGTGGTTTATAGTATCCTAAGCAAATCAAATCATGTACTAGTTCTTCATCGCATACAAAATCTTCGAAATCTGCTAGCTGTGGAAAGTTCACAGTATCAATGTGACGTGGTAGAAACAGATTATGTCTAAGTCTTGATAGTGCAATCTTCGTCTTAAATTGATTAATAGTAACCTTGAAGTGATGGTTACTATCAGCTAGGACAAACTTGATTGTGTGCCAAAATTGTTGTAGGTACACTTTGGGAATTGAGGGTTTGTATTGAAGTAGATAACCTAGAGGATGACCTTTAAGAATGTCTACTATTATTGGGTGGCTGGCTTTTATTATCTTAGGATCAAGACGATAATTGTTGTCACGAAAGGGTAGACACTATCTAGGTTTGACTAACTGATGATGAGTGTGGAAGGTGAAGGTTGGCTGACAGACGCAGATTTCACTGGTTTGAAAACCAATGTATGATTTGATGATGAATGAGAATCAGATGAGTTTGAAGGTCGGGATTGAGCTGGGGATGCCATTTGAAACCTGTGAAAAGTAATAAACATGTTAGACACAATAGATAATCAAATGAAATCTTGCAAATAGAAAAATAAAACATTTTGCTAGAAATTTGAAAAATATGTGTTTCCCAGTTTAGAGCATCGGGATTCCAGACAATAATACGAAAATATTATTGTTAGGATTCCAAAGTTAATCATTAAGAGTCCAATGTTAGAAAAACACAGATTTTAAAAATTTCTCCAAAAATGTGAATTTTTTCTGAAAAAATTAAAATTCCTCAACACTTAGAAAAATTTTAGAAATTTGTGGATGAAATTCGATTGAAACTTGATGTTTCTCGAGTGACTCATGACCCAACTCGAATTGCATAAGTATGGAATTCGAATGAAGAAAGACTTTCTCGAATGAAGGTATGGACCAACTCGAATGAGGTTGATGTTTTCTCGAAAGACATAGATATCAACTCAAATGGGGTTGTTGGTTTCTCGATTGAAATTGATTATCGAGACTTGATAGAAACATTTTCTAAGTCCTACACATCGCTCAACTCGAACAACAATAAAAGTTCCTCGAACCAATTATGAGCCCAACTCGAAATAAACATGGAAAGACTCGAATGAAACTTGTTATCGAGGATTATTTGAAAAATATCCTAAGTCATGAAAATTAACCAACTCGAATAACACCAAACATTTTCTCGAATCAAGAAGTATCCAACTCGATTGAAACTAAAAGTTTCTCGAGTGGACCTTCAGTTAACTCGATTAAAACCTTAAACATTCTCGATTTCAAGTGTTAATCGAGAAAATGGTTAAAAACATTTCTAAGTCCAAAATCACTGACAATTTCATACATTTCAATTCAAGGGCTATTTTGCCTAACCAAGAGTTGTTTCCTACTCGAAAATGAATATTAGATATAATTTGTTTACTGAACATTGTCCAGAAACAACCAATTCATACAAAAAAAAAAATTTAATTTTCAGAAACAAGATCTCGAAAACTTTTAAAATTGAAAAACTCAAATTATTATTTGTGTGTTTTGAATTGGGACTTGAATTGAATATTCAAGTTCATCTCATTGATACGCAGACCATCACACAATTTATTTCAGATTATGAGCATCAAATTAGTAAAACCCATAAACACACACTAAGTACATACGAACACACACGCACATAAAAACTCTCATACTAAAACTGAAACTAAACAAATAAAAGGGAAAACATGAAATAGACTTACAATGTTAATCACAAATGCTGAAATTCTGATTTTTAAGAGTTGCTTCGTGATTAAGTAAATGGAGTTCGTGAAACCGGAGAGGAAGATGGAACAGTAACCAATGTGTTTGAAAAAATGATTTTGAATTTTGAAATTCAACTTTATAGTCAAAATTTAAAATTCAGATTTTGAAATCCGGCCAACTTTCCATTTGATTTTCCACTTTAAGCCCATATCATTTCAACAAAAATAATAACATACACACAACAAAAAAAATAACAACTAAAAAAATTTAAAATTGAATACAACTAAAAAAAATAGGGATAATTGCGCAAAAAATCGCAAATTTGTCAGTATTTTGTGATTAAAACCCCAAACCATTTTCCGTTGCATAAAAAACGCCGAACTAACTAAAAATCAGTAAATCAAGGTTTTATCAATTGGACACCGGTTGAAACTGGTTATTAATCTTACGTGGACCGGTAAATAACCTACGTGGAATAAATTTTAATTGTAGAAACCGGTTGCCAAGTATTATACATCATTTAAACCCCCGTTGATGATGTAATCCCATTTAAAAATTACAATAAAAAGTTATCAAAAGAGGTTTAAATGATGTGTAAGTTTGGCAACCGGTTTCAACAATTAAAATTTATTTCACGAAGGTTATTTACCTGTCCACATAGGATTAATAACCGGTTTCAACCGGTTACCTATTAATAAAACATTGATTTACTGATTTTTAGTTAGTTCGGAGTTTTCTATGCAACGAAAAATGGTTTGGGGTTTTAATCACAAAAGGCTGACAAGTTGGGGGTTTTTTTGCGCAATTATCCCAAACACAGAAATTGCTCCCCCTTGATTTTTGCAGTTTAGCTTCTTCTCAGATTAATATCTCTTTAAATGACAGTTCCCCTACAAAAAAAATCAGATAAAAATTTATCAGATTTTTAAGAAACATATAAAAATGGGAAAATTACCAAGAAAGGTAATATAAAATACAAAATTTGACAATAAAGGTATTGTAAAAAAGTTTTTGCCAAGAAAGGTAATATAAAATTCTATTTTGGCCGAGAAAGAACATGAAATTCAAATTTTAGGTCAAGAAAGATAATGAAATTTTATTCGCTTACCAAAAAAGGGAGCATAAAATTAAAAATTTACCTTCTTAATTTGTCATCAATACCCTTTTTTGTCAAATTTAAATTTTATGTTATCTTTCTTGGCCTAAAAAATTTTACATTACCTTTATTGGCAATTTTTGAATTTTATATTACCTTTCTAGGTAATTTGCCCTATAAAAATATATGTCTGCTCCCCCTGCACATGACAATCCAGATCTGTTAAACTCTGAAAAATTTAAACATTAAAATCATATGAGATTAACATGAAATTTAAATCAAAAAATAAAAAATGTAAATTTAAAATTATAAATTGTAACTACTGAATGTTTAAATCTAACGATTCAACATATCCAACTTGTATACCAAAAAATTAAAACGTTTTTCATCTAAGGCTTTGGTAACAAGTTAGCTAATTGATATTCAGTAGGTACAAAAATATAATTCTATATTACCATTCTCTACATGATCTTTTATAAAATGATACCGGAATATCAATGTGTTTGGTTTTAGAATGTTGCACCGGATTCGAAGCTATGACTATGGCACTTTGAGAATCACAATAAATTGGAATCTTTTGCGGCGTAAATCCGTAGTCTCTGAGTTGACTCTTATTCCACAATACTTGGGAATAGCACGACGATACGACAACACATTCAGCTTCGGCTGTTGAAAGTGAAACACAATGTTGTTTCTTGGATGACCAGCAAATGGGTTTGTCACCTAGGAATTGTACTGCTCCTGATGTGCTTTTTCTATCCATTTTGTCACCTGCGTGATCAGCATCAGAGAAGGCAGTTAATGTAAATGAGGATTCCAGGGGATACCACAAACCTAAGTTTGGTGTTTCTTTAGATATCTTAAAATTCTTTTGCAGCAGCCAAATGTGATTATTTCGGATGTGCCTGATATCTAGCACAAACACATGTGGCAAACATAATATCAGGTCTATTTGCAGTTACATTAATGACCCAATTATTCCTGAGTTATATCTACAAGTTTCCCTGAAATGTCCTCATCGAGTTTTGATTTGGAATCTGGAGCCATGGGAGTTTTCATAGGAGTACTATTTACCATGTTAAATTTCTTTAAATGTCTTGAATATATTTCGACTGATTGATGAAAATACCATCAGTTAGTTGTTTCACTTGTAAACCCAAGAAAAAATTGATTTCTCCCATCATGCTCATTTTAAATTTTTGGGACATTAAGAAAGCAAATTTCTTGCAAAATTCTGGATTAGTAGACCCAAATATTATATCATCTACGTATATTTGAATAATTATAATATCTGGACCCTGACGTTTTATTAACAGAGTTGTATTCACTGCACCTTTGTTAAATCCACACTTCAAAAGATAGTTTGAAAGTGCATCATACCAAGCACGAGGTGCTTGTTTAAGGCCATACAGGGATTTATCAAAAATATATACATGGTCAGGCTTTGAAGGATCAGTAAACCCTTCAGGCTGATATGTATACACTTCGTCTGTCAGTTCCCCATTTAAAAATGCAGTTTTTACATCCATTTGATAAACGGTAAAGTTTTTATGAGCCGCAAAACCTAAAAACATCCCAATAGCTTCTATCCTAGCAACTAGAGCGAATGTTTCATCGTAGTCAATTCCCTCTTGCTGGCTATATCCTTTGGCAACGAGGCGAGCCTTGTTTCGAATGATGACACCGTGTTCATCTTTCTTATTCTTGAATATCCACTTCGTGCCGATGATGGATTTGTCTTTTGGTCACTCCACCAATCTCCAGACCTTCAACCTTTCAAACTGATTTAGCTCTTCTTGCATAGCCACAATCCAGTCAACATCCATTAGAGCTTTTTTTACATTCTTTGGCTCAATTTTACTCAGAAAATTTGAAAATAAGCACTCGTTCATGGTTGCTCTTCTAGTTATAACTGAAGCTGAAGGATCACCTATTATGTTTTCAGTTGGGTGATTCCTTGTCCATTTAAAGGTATGTGGGTAAGGTTGAAGTTGGTCTTGATTGGTGTTTAAATCCAGATAGGGAATTCGGAGATTTGCTTTATGAGGTTGATGGTATATCAACTGACATCGGGGTTTCTGAATTTTCAGAAGACAAGGGGGTTTCAGAAGATACTGGAGGTTGGATAGGTTGTACACTGTCAACAGGTAAGTGTACGTCTGTCGTTGAAACCTCTTCAGTTTCTTCCGAAATTGGTTGCTGAGAATAATCTGAGACTACGACTGGATCCTTAATAATCCTGTCAGGCACCAAATTTGAAACATTAGGTTTGGTCTGTTCAAAGTAGTCTTCATAAAATTTCTCGAACAGTTTATTTAAATCATTATTTTTTTGCACTCTATTCAGATGGCTTCATAGAAGTCGGCTGGTTAAGATCGGGTACTGAACTGGTATGTTCAGAAGCCATTACAACGCCTTCATCGAATTGAACATTGACACTTTCGTTAACTGTCTTTGTCCTCTTATTGTAGACTCAAAAGACTACAGACTCTTTTGAATAGCCAATGAAGATGCCTTCATCCGCTTTTTGACTAAACTTCCCTAAATTGTCTTTGTCGTTTAAGATAAAACATGCATCCAAAGACATGAAAAAATTTGACATTAGGGACTCGTTTATTTATTCATTCATACGGAGTCTTTCCGAATCTCTTGTTGATTATTGATCTGTTCTGCGTAAAACAAGTCGTTGCTACAGCTTCAGCCCAAAGGAATAATGGAAGGTTTGAATATGCCATCATCGTTCTTGCAGATTCCACAAGGGTGCGATTTCTTCGTTCAACTACACCCTTTTGTTGTGGATTGCGAGCTGATGAAAATTGATGAGTTATTCCCACAGAATTTAGAAACATCTCGAGTGATTTGTTCTTGAATTCTATCCCATTATCTGATCTAATGGTTTGAACTGAAAGTTGCAACTTGACTTGAATTTTGCGAATGAAGTCGATCATGATCTCGGTAGCATTAGACTTGGATCGCAGGAAGAATACCCATGTGTATCTGGAGTAGTCATCAACTATTACCAACACATATCTCTTTTTGTTTATGCTCTGTACTCGCATTGGCCCACACAAGTCCATATGAAGAAGTTCCAATGCTCTCGTTGAAGAGTGTTCAGCTTTTGACTTGTGAGACGCTCTAACCATTTTTCCTTTTTCACAGGCTGCACACAACTGCTCTTTTTGAAATCTGAGAGTTAGAAACCCTTTGAGTAACCCACCTTTTGCAAGGTTGGTTAACTCTTTGAAATTCAAGTGCGAAAGACGGCGATGCCATAGCCAAGATACTTTATATGTTTCTGTGGATAATAAGCAAACATCTTTCTTCAGATTTATTGAGGCTAGGTCTATCGAGTACAGATTTTTTTTTCTATTTCCAGCAAGTATCTCCTTCCCTTCTCCAGATCTAATGCTGCACCGATCGCCTTTAAAATTGACCTCTAATCCTTTGTCGATTAGTTGTTCAATGCTGAATAGATTGTGACCTAGTCCGTCAACGTAGAAGACCTTTTGTATCGTGATCTTGTCGTACTCAAGACTCCCATATCCTTTGATCGGACAGAATTGATCATTTCCGAAATGAACCTTCCTACAGAACTTATCAACAAAGTTTGTGAGAGTTTCTCTCTGTCCGGTCATATGCTTTGAGTAGCCGGAGTCAATGTACCACACATGATTTACCTATAATACGAAAGAAGACGTGAGGTACCCACTTATAGTTGGGTACTTTGGATTTCAGGAAATCATGTGGTTTGTTATTATTCTTTTCATTAGATAATGTCTTTAATTTAGGAACCCACTTTTTAATAGTACGTTTACGAATCTGTTTTTGTATAGTTTCGTATGGAACTGATTTTGAAATAGGTTTCTTTGGAACCTTTCCTATTTAAAAGAATGAACCTTTTTCCTTTGGTAACCAAACGAACTTATCAGATTTAGCATGCATTGGATGACAACGAGCAAAATTTAAAGTAAGTAAATCAGTTCGAGAGTATTTATTACATCGTTTATCAGTAAATATATTACAGACAGAATTATCAGATTGACTAATCCTATCAGTAACAAGACTTTCTTTGACTCTCCAGTCTTGTCTTAAACTCTTGTTTTTCATTTCTCGTTGCTTCTTGCGCCATTCTTTCTTCCGAGAACTTTTCACAATATTATCTGACACAATAGAAACACGAGAATTAGTCGTTTTAGAAGTATGTTTATCCTGTAAAATTCTCTTACCTTTGGAAGTATGGACCTTCTGTGCAATAGAAGCCTTTGAGGAAGATGATTCACCTTTTTCATATGTAGGAGTCACAAAATGAACTTTTGTTTTCTCCTTTTTCAGTTGTAAAACTGGTGAATTTTCTGATGTATACAAAATGGACCTATGGTCATGGTTTTGTTTTGATTGTCTGGCCACAGTTTTGATTATTCTGTGACTAAATGGTCATTAATGAAGTTGCAACATTATTTTTGTCACATTTTAGCTCAATGACCATGACCATAACAAACCACATTCATACATATAGTCATGGTTGAGCATATGAATCGTGACATCTACGAGCCACTGTTAAACACTGTGACCAAATTTGACCATTTGTCATGGTTATTCATTAGTTACAAATAATAATCTTGTGATGGATATTAAGTGTGACGATAAATACGTATATGGTCACCCTTACCAAAAGGGACACACTGTGAAATTAGTCACGGATCTCTTTGTGTGACCAAAGGCTAGACTTTATTAGTCACATATGGTAAAAGAAAAAATTCGTGACTGTAAGTATTTTATGGTCATGATCTAATTGATTAAGTGTGACTAAAAGTGAACAATTGTCATGATAAAAGAAAATACTTCCTGACTATAAGTATATTATGGTCACGGTTTAGTTTCTTATGATTGTCTAAACACAAATAATATTTCATGATAAAAGAAAATAAGTGTGACTATTAATTGTTCTATGGATTCTGTTTAACTTATTTTGGGTGGCAAAAAGTATTCAACGGTCATATTTTAAGAAAAAAACTTGTCACTATAGTACTTTATGATCACAATTTAATATGTTATGTGTGTCTAAAAGTAAATGATAATCATGATAAAAGAAAAACTTTAAATAAGTGTTTTAAGCCATAGTTTATTTTGTTTTGTGTGGTTAAAACTAATAAATGGTCACAATGTAAAAAAGAACATTACTGTAGGTCCCGAGAGGTTCCCAAAGTATATAGTTATAAGCTGTAGAGGGGGGGTGAATACAGCAATTTAAAAACTACACACTCTTTTCTCAATGTTTGTATGTATTATCAACAATTTGTAAATTACAAACAAGCTTGAATGCGGAATAGTTCAAGCTGAGATGACAGATACAACAGTATGCTTACTAGTCTAAGACAGACTCGAACTAGTATACAATGAATACACTCACTAAGAAGCACTCACTGTGTTTACAAGACTTAAGGAACAGCTTAGGTAAAACAACTTAGACACACAGATGCTGGTTTACAGAAGACTTGCATGCATGAAGATCACACTTGCACGTTCACTCTTGGTTTTAAGCACTTAGCTTTCTTCATTTTTCTTTCTGACCTTAGAAGCTTCCTTTTATACTCACTTAGAGGATCTCAGAGAAACATCTTCATTGGACAGAATGAAAAGGAAAAGTCTTGTTGAAAAGACAACATAACCTTTTCTGCACTTTTCTGAAAAGCAGACTTGTCTTCACATGTGCAGAACTTTTGTCTTTTTACTTTGTCTACTGTTGCATTGCCTTTAACTAATTTAGGAATGTCAACTTTGCGTCTTTCTTCCCTGTAAAGGCCTATTTTGATATAAGAAAAAGGTCTGTCACCCTTTTTCAAATAACCTTTTGTCTTCATGTTCAAAACAGCGTGGGCAGGCGGAGCAGTTCTGTTTCACACTTTGTCTTCGACTTGTAACTGATCTTGTAGTACAAAAACAAACATGATGAAACTTGGAAACAAATTCATAAAGTGTTTAGCCTGTTCACAAAGAACAGGTTCTGTTCACAAAGAACAGAACACTTTAAAATGCCCAAGCTGCTCAACAGTGTAGAGCAGCGTAGACAGTTTATGTCCAGCCTGATCAGCAGACTGAGCAGTTTGGACAAACTGTCTTGGTTGCAACACATGCAACATATAGAACAGCTTTAGACTGATATTGCAAATCATTTCCAGGTTTCAATAAGGCATATAACAGGCCTTAAATTCAACCTTCAAATGTATCAACAGGTTTGATTATAAAATCTCCCCCTCAGATGTAGAACAGGTTTGACTGAGGCCTTTTTGTGGTCATAACAAATCGCCCCCTATTTGCAAATAACCATTCAGCGGG
>JAANYP010001043.1:1370935-1395032 GCA_020465985.1 Centrapalus pauciflorus | reverse complement strand
GCTGTGAGAGACAGATTGCATACTTGTACTTGTCATATGTTTCGGTACTTAGTGGTGATTTGTTAATGACTTGTATGGAACAGCTGCTGCTCGAGTGTTCCTAGATTACTGTAATTGCATGCTAGGAACTTATGATAGACACGGCTGAAACTGGACAACTGTTGTTGCATGTTCGTTGATTACTTGCATGGCTCAGGACCACTGTGAGTGACGATTGCATTATTAATTGCATATGTTTGGTAGATTATTGGTGATTGTTACTGACTTGTATGGAAACATCTGCTGCTAGTTCCTTAATTACGTAGTTGTATGCTAGGAACGTATGATAGACGCTGCTGAAACTGGACAACTGTTGCATGTTTCCTTGATTACATGCATTGCTCAGGACGCGCTTTGAGTGACAGATTGCATTAATGACTTGCTATGTTTCGGTACTTATTGGTGATTTTTTTAGTGACTTCGATGGAAACATCTGCTGCGGGTTTGTTCCTTGATTACTTAATTGGATGGTAGGAACGAGGATTAACACTACTGAAACTGGACACTGCGCTGCATATTCCTTGAGTTACTTGCAATTGCTCAGGACCGCTGTGAGTGACAGATTGCATTAGTTAATTGCTATGTTTGGGTACTTATTGGTGAGTGTTTACTGACTTGTATGGTACATCTGCTGCTAGTTCATTGATTACTAATTGTATGCTAGGAACGTATGATAGACACTGCGTGAAACCGGACAACTGTTGTTGCATGTCCGTGATTACTTTCTACTCAGGACCGCGGTGAGTGAAAGATTGCATTACTTACTTGCTATGTTTCGTAATTACTGGTGAAGTGTTACTGACTTTGTATTAAAACTGCTGCTGGCTAATTCCTTGATACGTGAATTGTATGCTAGGAACGTATGATAGACACTGCTGAAACTGGACACTTTGTTGCATGTTCCTTGATTACATGCAATTGCTCGGATCGCTGTGAGTGACAGATGGGCATTACTTACTTGCATATGTTTCGGTACTAGTGGTGATTTTACGGACTGTATGAAAATCTGCTGCTGCTTATCCTTGAATTACTTAATTGTATGGTAGGAACTCTGATAGACACTGCTGAAACTGGACAACTTGTTGCATGTTGTTGATTTACTTGCATTGCTCAGGAACCACTGTGAGTGACTGATTGCATTAAATTACTTGCATTGTTTGGGTACTTTATTGTGATGTGTTATGACTTGTTTTTGTAAATGGAAACATCGGCTGCTAGTTCCTTGATTACTTATTGTATGCTAGGACGTATGATAGACGCTGCTGAAATGGACACGGTTGTTGCAATGTTCCTTGATTACATGCATTGCTCAGGACCGCTGTGGGGACAGATTGCATTAAATTACTTGCATATGTTTCGGTACGTATTGGTGAGTTTTAGTGGATTCTAGGGAAACATCTGCTGCGGCGTGTTCCTTGAATACTTAATTGTATGTTAGAAGTATGATAAACAATGCGAAACTGGACAACTGCTTGCTGCATATTCCGTGATTACTGGGCATGCGCAGGACCGCGGTGAGTGACAGATCATTATTTAATTGCATATGTTTTGGGTAATTAGTTGGTGATTGTTACTGCCCGGTTGGTATGGAGTACATCTGCTGCTAGTTTCCATTGATTACTTATTGTATGCTAGGAACCGTATGATAGACACGTGCTGAAACTGACAACTGTTGTTGCATGTTCAAAATTAGATATACTTTATTACTCAGAGACAGTCTGTGAGTGAAAGAGTGCATTACTTAATTGCAATATGTTTTTTCGGTACTTACGGGGATTGATACTGACTTGTATGGAAACAACTGCTGCTGCTAGTGTGTCATTGATACTTAATTGTTGGCTAATGGAACGTAGATAGACACTGCTGAGACGGGACAACTGTTGTTGCATTTCCTTGAGTCTTTACATACATGCTCAGGACCGCTGGAGTGACAGATGCATTACTTACTTGCTATGTTGGGTACTTATTGGTGATTGTTACTGACTTGTAGGAACTCGCTGCTGCTGAGTTCCTATTACTTAATTGTATGCGAGGAACTGAGATAGCACGGCGGAAACCTGGACAACTGTTGTTGCAGTGTTGCTTTGATGACATGGCTTCCCAGGACCGCTGTGGAGTGACAAATTGCATTACTTACTTGCATATGTTTTCGGTACTTATTGGGGATTGTTACTGACTTGTATGGAAACAGCTTCTGCTTCTTGTTCCTTGATTACTTAATTGTATGCTAGGAACGGATGATAGACAGGGCTGAAATGACAACTGTGTTGCATGTTCCTTGATCAGACCGCTATTGAGTGACAGATGCATTACTTTACTTGCATATGTTGCGGTACTTATTGGTGAGTGTACTGACTTGTATGGGAAATATCTGCTCTACTAGTTAGTTAGAACTTAATTGTATGCTAGGGACATATGATATATACTGCTGAAACTGGACAACTGTTGGTGCTGTTCTTGATTACTTACTTGGCTCAGGACCGCTGTGAGTGACAGATGTGCATTACTTAGCTTTGCATATTGTTTAGGTACGTAATGGTGATGTTTACTGACTTGTAGGAAACATCTGCGGCTGCTTGTTTCCTTGAATTACGTAATTGATCCTAGGACGTATGAGAGACACTGCTGAAACGGACAACTGTTGTTGCATGTTCGTTGTACGGTGCAATGCTCGGGACCAAGGTGGTGACAGATTGCATTAAGTACTTGCATATGTTTGGGTATTAGTGGTGATTGGTATACTTGGATGGAAAACATTCTGCTGGCTGCTTGTTCCTTGAGTGAATTAATTGTATGCTAGGAACGTATGATAGACATGGCTGAAACTGGACACTGTTTGCTGTTCCTTGATTACATGCAGGCTCAGGACCGATGGTGAGTGACAGATTGCATTAGCGTACTTGCATATTTTCGGTACGTATTGGTGATGGTTATGACTTGTATGGAACATCTGCTGCTGCTTGGGTTCCTTGATTACATATTGGTATGCTAGGAACGTATGATAGACATTGCTGAAACTGACAACTGTTGTTTGCAGTGTTCGTTGTAGACTTGCATTGCTTAGGACCACTGTAGTGACTGATTGCATTATTGTAATTGAATTGTTTTGGGTACGTATTGGTGATTGTTCTGACTTGTATGGAATACATCTGCTGCTAGTTCTTATTACTTAATGGATGCAGGACGTATGTAACAACTGCTGAAAATGGACAACTGGTGTGTGCATGTTCCTTGATTACATGCATTGCTCAGGACCGCGGTGAGTGACAGATTGCATTACTTACTTGCATATGCTTCCGGTACTTATTGGGGAGTGTTACTGACTTTAGGGAAACATCTGGCTGCTGGCTTGGATCATTGATTACTTAATTTGTAGCTAGGGACGTAATGAATAGACATGCTGAAACTGGACAATTGGTGTTGCATGTTCGTTGATTACTTGGCATGGCTCAAGACCATTGTAGGACTGATTGCATTAATTACGTGCATGGTTTGGGACTGATTGGGGGATGTTACAGACTTGTAGGAAAAATCTGGCTCTTAGTTCCTTATTACTTAATTTTAGCTAGGAACGTATGATAGACGCTGCTTAAACTGACAACTGTTGTTGCAATGTTCCTTGATTACATGCATTGCTCAGGACCGCTGTGAGGGACAGATTGCATTAATTAATGCATATCTTTCGGTAGCGATTGGTGATTTTGTAGTGACTTCAGGAAAACATTGCTGCTGCTTTTCCTTGTTAACTTAAATGTATGTTAGGAAAGTATGATAAACCTGCTGAAACGGGACAACTGGCTGCTGCATATTCCTTATTACGTGCATTGCTCAGACCGCTGTGAGTGACAGTTTGCATTATTTCTCGAACGTAATAGCGTTTGAAGTTTGAGTAAAGTTTGCTGAAAGGTGTCGCCAAGAAAAGGAAATAGTAAGGGTTCTGCAAACGGGGGAAGTTGAGCCCTCGTTTTGTGGGTCCTTTTGAAATTCTCGAACGTAATAGGGTTGGGTCAAGCCTACAGACTAAAGCTGCCTGCCGAAATGAATTGGGATTCAGAGGTATTCCATTGAGTAATCTTTCGAAAGTGTTTGGCCTGACGCTGAAGCCCGTGATTCCTTGGAAAAGACGTGCAATTAATGAGCAGTTGCGGTACGAAGAAGAGCCCGAGCGTTTACCGGCCATAAAGTTTTCGAAATTGCTTAGGCAAGAAATCCGGCAATGGTGTTTAGTTCAATGGAAAGATCTAAGGGATCTTAGCAAACTGGGAACGAGAAGACGAGATTAGGCAAAAGTATCCCGAGGTTATTTCTGTCTTAGTCAATTCCGAGGACCGGAAAAATTAATTTAACGGGGGAAGATGGTAACGGCCCGAATTTAATAAGTAATATTAGCAAGCAGCAGTCGTTGGATAATAAAGCAAATTTTTATCCAATTATTAGTAAATAGCTGATAATGTGAATGTCGAAATAACTAATTATAGTAAGTTATAATTAATTATGATAAGTTGCCCAAAAAGTTTAGTGAAATTAAGTTAATAATTAAAATTCAGCTAAATGACAAGTTTAATGACTGAAAATAGCGAACTGACTAAAATGAGTTTAAAATTTACTAAAAGACAATGTTGCAGATTTTGACTTCTTTGCTAATATTTGCATCTGAAATGCAATCGGTTTGTCGGGAATAAAAGTTGGACAATTCCGGAAAATTCAGGAGAAGAGCTGATTTTCCTATTTCCCTAATAAATAGGAGCACACTCGCTCACTTTTCAAAAGTTTGGAAGTGATTCTCCTTCTCTCTCTACACTCGCCTCCTTCTCTCTAGCTTTTCTTCAAATCGAACCGTCAGATCTCGGTGTTACTACGCCATTGGAGAGAGATCGTCGATTCTTCGCGAATCGACCATTTCGTGTTTGAATTTCGTCCGAATTTGAGGTAGATCGACCGGGTTTTCTGACTTTGGCTCGGGTTGGAAGAGCATTTGCGAATCTGTTCATTGTCCTTCATTTGAAGGCTGATTTTGCCCTCGTTTAGGACCTGTTCTTGCTTGAAATCATCCAGAGTCCGAAGGTTTATGCTTGGACGAAGGTTAGTGATTATTACTCCGTATTTTTGGCTCATTTTCGTAGTTAAAAACCTGGAAAATGGATGAACAAGTAGAACAATTCGAGACATTCATGTATAAGACTCGAAAGGGTGTTTGAATTCGATTACCCCCCCCAGGCCCCCCCCCCCCCCCCCCCCCCCCCCCCCCCCCCCCCCCCTCTATCTCCTAGACTCGAGGGTATATGTTTCGAATCTAATCTATTAGACTCGAGATGTATGGGTTCAATCTAGATGTGGTAGTCGAATCTAGGTGTGTGTTTTCGAGTCCCTATGAGTGTGCATTCGAATCTAGTTCTGTTGCCTTAGAATCTATTAGCCTATTCGAAGGCTATTCAAGCCTATTCGAATCTAAATTAAGCACCATTAGAATCTAGTCCATGTTCGAATCTATAGAGTCGAATTGGCTGTGGTTCGATTCTAGCATCCCAATTCGAATCTGGTTGTTGTTGGTCCAAGACTTAAGGTTTAATCTCTAAAATCAATTAAGTGATTAAGCAAACCTATGTAAGTGAAAGTATCCTTTGATTATGTTAAACATCAACAAGGATCAAATTTGCATAATTATTTTATGCACAAATAAACTAACCGACTCTGAATGACTTTTAGAATATGTATGGCCTATGCACATGGTTAAGCAATACGATTGCTTTGTTCAAAGCCACACCTCTGTAATTAGATGAATCGTATTAATCTGATAAGAAAATAGATTCACCTTGGGACGATAGGAACTACCTCAGACTCGATACCAGAATTGATAATGACCTGAATACATAAATAGTGTATATAGATTATGACTCGAAGTGAACTGAAATGCAGGATCCCGTCGTTTTGACAGAGTAAACTGAAACCGCTTAACTCATTAAGCATTAATCTGACTACGGACCAAGTGAGTGACAGATTTCTTAATTACTTACATATAGTTCGATACTTAGTGGGGATGTACTGACGGTAATGGAAACGCTGATTGATTGCTGCATGTTTTCTTTAATACTATATTGTATCATAGAAACGTAGGTGCCAGTATCTGAACTAGACATTGGAAATGCCTTGATTGCATGTTCACTTGACTTTTATGTAATACGTAGCATGCTTAATGCTTACTTGACTGTTTTATACTTGCCGTGCAATATTGCATCATCCGACCGGACCCGAATGTGAGATCTCCATTCACAGGAGGAATTCTGGCAGATTCCTTTCCTATCTGACTGTTTCATACAACTTCCCGGAGGGCTTCGGCCGTACAGATGTGAATACTGACCGGTTTGTCTCCCAACTAATTGCCGTCTCTGACGTGTTGACCGAGATCCTGTGCAATGCATGTAATCAAGGAACATGCAACAACAGTTGTCCAGTTTCAGCAGTGTCTATCATACGTTCCTAGCATACAATTAAGTAATCAAGGAACTAGCAGCAGATGTTTCCATACAAGTCAGTAACAATCACCAATAAGTACCCAAACATATGCAAGTAATCAATGCAATCTGTCACTCACAGTGGTCCTGAGCAATGCAAGTAATCAACGAACATGCAACAACAGTTGTCCAGTTTCAGCAGTGTCTATCATACGTTCCTAGCATACAATTAAGTAATCAAGGAACAAGCAGCAGCAGATGTTTCCATACAAGTCAGTAACAATCACCAATAACTACAGAAACATATGCAAGTAAGTAATGCAATCTGTCACTCACAGCGGTCCTGAGCAATGTAAGTAATAAAGGAACATGCAACAACAGTTGTCCAGTTTCAGCAGTATATATCATACGTTCCTAGCATACAATTAAGTAATCAAGGAACTAGTAGCAGCAGATGTTTCCATACAAGTCAGTAAAAATCACCAATAAGTACCGAAACATATGCAAGTAAGTAATGCAATCTGTCACTCACAGCAGTCTTGATCAAGGAACATGCAACAACAGTTGTCCATTTTCAGCAGTGTCTATCATACGTTCCTAGCATACAATTAAGTAATCAAGGAACAAGAAGCAGCAGATGTTTCCATACAAGTCGGTAACAATCACCAATAAGTGCCGAAACATATGCAAGTAAGTAATGCAATTTGTCACTCACAGCGGTCCTGAGGAATGCAAGTAATCAAGCAACATGCAACAATAGTTGTCAAGTTTCAGCTGTGTCTATCATACGTTCCTAGCATACAATTAAGTAATCAAGGAACTAGCAGCAGCAGATGTTTACATACAAGTCAGTAACAATCACCAATAAGTACCCAAACATATGCAAGTAAGTAAAGCAATCTGTCACTCACAGCGGTCCTGAGCAATGTATGTAAAGTAATCAAGGAACATGCAACAACAGTTGTCCAGTTTCAGCAGTGTCTATCATACGTTCCTGGCATACAATTAAGTAATCAAGGAACAAGAAGCAGCAGATGTTTCCATACAAGTCTGTAAAAATCACCAATAAGTACCCAAACATATGCAAGTAATTAATGCAATCAGTCACTCACAGTGGTCCTGAGCAATGCAAGTAATCAACGAACATGCAACAACAGTTGTCCAGTCTCAGCAGTGTCTATCATACGTTCCTAGCATACAATTAAGTAATCAAGGAACTAGCAGCAGCAGGTGTTTCCATACAAGTCAGTAACAATCACCAGTAAGTACCGAAACATATGCAAGTAAGTAATGCAATCTTTCACTCACAGCGGTCCTGAGTAATGAAAGTAATCACGGAACATGCAACAACAGTTGTCCAGTTTCAGCAGTGTCTACCATACGTTCCTAGCATACAATTAAGTAATCAATGAACTAGCAGCAGATGTATCCATACAAGTCAGTAACAATCACCAATAAGTACCCAAACATATGCAATTAAATAATGCAATATGTCACTCACAGCGGTCCTGAGCAATGCAAGTAATCAAGGAATATGCAGCAGCAGTTGTCCAGTTTCAGCAGTGTTTATCATACGTTCCTAACATACACTAAGTGATCAAGCGACAAGCCCCAGAGCAGATGTTTCCATAGACGTCATAAAAATCACAATCAAGACCGAAACATATGCAAGTAATTAATGCAATCTGGTCACTCACAGCTGTCCTGAGCAATTGCATGTAAATCAAGGGAACAGCAACAAACGTTGTCCAGTTCAGCAGCGTCTATCATACGTTCCTAGCCTACAATTAAGTAATCAAGGAACTAGCGCAGATGTTTCCATACAAGTCAGAGTAACAATCACCCAATAACGTACCCTAAACATATCAAAGTAATTAATGCAATCAGTCACTCACAGTGGTCCTGAGCCATGCAAGTATCAACGAAAACATGCAACAACAGTTGTCCCAGTTTCAGCCGTGTCTATCATACGTTCCTAGCATACCAATTAAGTAATCAAGGAACAAGCAGCCATGCAGATGTTTCCATTACAAGTCAGTAACAATCACCAATAAGTACCGAAACATCTGCAAGTAACGTAATGCCAATCTGTCACTCAGCGCGATCCTGAGGCAATGCATGTTAATCAAGGGAACATGCCAACAACAGTTGTCCAGTTTTCAGCAGTGTCTATCATACGTTCCTAGCATACAATTACGTACTCAAGGAACTAGCAGAGATTTTCCATTACCAGCAGTAACAATCACCAATAAGTACCGAAAACATATGCAAGTAATTTCATGCAATCTTTTATGTCATCACAGTGGTCTAAGCATGCAAGTAATCAACGAACATGCAACAACAGTTGTCCAGTTTCAGGCAGTGTCTACATACGTTCCTAGCATAAAATTTACAGTACTCAACGGACGGAACAAGCAGCAGCAGATGTTTCCATACAAGTCAGTAACAATCACCAATAAGTACAGAAACATATTCAAGTAAGTAGTGCAATCTGTCACTCACAGCGGTCCTGAGCAATGTAAGTAATCAAGGAACATGCAACAACAGTTGTCCAGTTTCAGCAGTATATATCATACGTTCCTAGCATACAATTAAGTAATCAAGGAATTAGTAGCAGTAGATGTTTCCATACAAGTCAGTAACAATCACCAATAAGTACCGAAACATATGCAAGTAAGTAATGCAATCTGTCACTCACAGCGGTCCTGATCAAGGAACATGCAACAACAGTTGTCCATTTTCAGCAGGGTCTATCATACGTTCTTAGCATACAATTAAGTAATCAAGGAACAAGAAGCAGCAGATGTTTCCATACAAGTCGGTAACAATTACCAATAAGTGCCGAAACATATGCAAGTAAGTAATGCAATCTGTCACTCACAGCGGTCCTGAGCAATGCATGTAATCAAGCAACATGCAACAACAGTTGTCCAGTTTCAGCAGTGTCTATCATACGTTCCTAGCATACAATTAAGTAATCAAGGAGCTAGCAGCAGCAGATGTTTACATACAAGTCAGTAACAATCACCAATAAGTACCCAAACATATGCAAGTAAGTAATGCAATCTGTCACTCACAGCGGTCCTGAGCAATGTATGTAAAGTAATCAAAGAACATGCAACAATAGTTGTCCAGTTTCAGCGGTGTCTATCATTCGTTCCTAGCATACAATTAAGTAATCAAGGAACAAGAAGCAGCAGATGTTTACATACAAGTCAGTAACAATCACCAATAAGTACCCAAACATATGCAAGTAAGTAAAGCAATCTGTCACTCACAGCGGTCCTGAGCAATGTATGTAAAGTAATCAAGGAACATGCAGCAACAGTTGTCCAGTTTCAGCAGTGTCTATCATACGTTCCTGGCATACAATTAAGTAATCAAGGAACAAGAAGCATCAGATGTTTCCATACAAGTCTGTAAAAATCACCAATAAGTACCCAAACATATGCAAGTAATTAATGCAATCAGTCACTCACAGTGGTCCTGAGCAATGCAAGTAATCAACGAACATGCAACAACAGTTGTCCAGTCTCAGCAGTGTCTATCATACGTTCCTAGCATACAATTAAGTAATCAAGGAACTAGCAGCAGCAGGTGTTTCCATACAAGTCAGTAACAATCACCAGTAAGTACCGAAACATATGCAAGTAAGTAATGCAATCTTTCACTCACAGCGGTCCTGAGTAATGAAAGTAATCACGGAACATGCAACAACAGTTGTCCAGTTTCAGCAGTGTCTATCATACGTTCCTAGCATACAATTAAGTAATCAAGGAACTAGCAGCAGCAGGTGTTTCCATACAAGTCAGTAACAATCACCAGTAAGTACCGAAACATATGCAAGTAAGTAATGCAATCTTTCACTCACAGCGGTCCTGAGTAATGAAAGTAATCACGGAACATGCAACAACAGTTGTCCGGTTTCAGCAGTGTCTATCATACGTTCCTAGCATACAATTAAGTAATCAATGAACTAGCAGCAGATGTATCCATACAAGTCAGTAACAATCACCAATAAGTACCCAAACATATGCAATTAAATAATGCAATCTCTCACTCACATCGGTCCTGCCATGAGCCAATGCATGTAAAAGGAACATGCCACAAACAGTTTCCCGTTTCAGCAGCGTCTATCCTAACGTTCCTTAGCATCCCATTACGAATCAAGGAACTAGCAGCAGAGTTTCCATACAATTGTCAGTAGTACCAAATCCCCAATAATTACTAAAAACATATGCAATTTACTTAATGCACTCAGTCCCTCCACAGGGTTTTTTGGTCCGCGCAATGCCAAGTAATCACGAACATGCAACACAGTTGTCAGTTTCAGCAGTATGTCTATCCTAAGTTCCTAGCATACAATTAAGTAATCAAGGAACAAGCAGCAGCAGATGTTTCCATACAAGTCAGTAACAATCACCAATAAGTACCGAAACATATGCAAGTAAGTAATGCAATCTGTCACTCAGAGCGATCCTGAGCAATGCATGTAATCAAGGAACATGCAACAACAGTTGTCCAGTTTCAGCAGTGTCTATCATACGTTCCTAGCATACAATTAAGTAATCAAGGAACTAGCAGCAGATGTTTCCATACAAGTCAGTAACAATCACCAATAAGTACCGAAACATATGCAAGTAATTAATGCAATCTGTCACTCACAGTGGTCCTAAGCAATGCAAGTAATCAACGAACATGCAACAACAGTTGTCCAGTTTCAGCAGTGTCTATCATACGTTCCTAGCAAACAATTAAGTAATCAAGGAACAAGCAGCAGCAGATGTTTCCATACAAGTCAGTAACAATCACCAATAAGTACAGAAACATATTCAAGTAAGTAGTGCAATCTGTCACTCACAGCGGTCCTGAGCAATGTAAGTAATCAAGGAACATGCAACAACAGTTGTCCAGTTTCAGCAGTATATATCATACGTTCCTAGCATACAATTAAGTAATCAAGGAATTAGTAGCAGTAGATGTTTCCATACAAGTCAGTAACAATCACCAATAAGTACCGAAACATATGCAAGTAAGTAATGCAATCTGTCACTCACAGCGGTCCTGATCAAGGAACATGCAACAACAGTTGTCCATTTTCAGCAGGGTCTATCATACGTTCTTAGCATACAATTAAGTAATCAAGGAACAAGAAGCAGCAGATGTTTCCATACAAGTCGGTAACAATTACCAATAAGTGCCGAAACATATGCAAGTAAGTAATGCAATCTGTCACTCACAGCGGTCCTGAGCAATGCATGTAATCAAGCAACATGCAACAACAGTTGTCCAGTTTCAGCAGTGTCTATCATACGTTCCTAGCATACAATTAAGTAATCAAGGAGCTAGCAGCAGCAGATGTTTACATACAAGTCAGTAACAATCACCAATAAGTACACAAACATATGCAAGTAAGTAATGCAATCTGTCACTCACAGCGGTCCTGAGCAATTGTATGTAAAGAATCAAGAAGAACATGCAAAATAGTTGTCCAGTTTCAGCAGTTGTATATCATTCGTTCTAGCCCCAATGTAATAACAAGGAACAAGAAGCCATCAGATGTTTCCAACAAGCATAACAATCACCAATAAGTACCCGAAACATATGCCAAGTTAAGTAATGCAATCTGTCACTCACAGCGGTCCTGAGCAATGCATTTAATCAAGGAACATGGGAACAACAGGGGGTGTCCAGTTTCAGCAGTGTCCTATCTACTTTCTAGCCTACAATTAAGTAACTCAAGGAACTAGCAGCAGCAGGTGTTTCCATTACAAGGTCAGTAACAATCACCAGTAGTAAGTCCGAAACTATGCAAGACGTAATGCAATCTGTCACTCCAGCGGTCCGAGCAATGCAAGTCATCACCGGAATTATGCAGCAGCAGGTCAGTTAGCAGTTGTCCAGTTTCAGCCGTGTTTCTCATACGTTCCTACACATACACTTAAGTAATCAAGAACACGCAGCAGCAGATGTTCCCATAGAAGTCACTACAATCACCAATAACGTACCGGAAAACATATGCAAGTAATTAATGCAATCGTCATCACAGCGGTTCCTGAGCCAATGCATGTAATCAAGGACAAACATGCACCAACAGTGTCCAGTTTCAGCACAAATGTCTTATCATACGTTCCTAGCATTACAATCTAGTAATCAAGGGAACTAGCAGCAGAGTTTCCCATACAAGTCAGAGTAAACAATCACCAAATAAGTACCCCAAACATATGCGCAAGTAATTCAGCCAATCTGTCACTTCTCAGTGGTCCGACGTCAATGCAAGTACATCACGAAACATGCCACAACAGTTGTCAGTTCAGCAGTGTCTATCATCCGTTCTAGCATACAATTCAGTAATCAAGGAACAAGCAGCAGCAGATGTTTCCATACAAGTCAGTAACAATCACCAATAAGTACCGAAACATATGCTAGTAAGTAATGCAATCTGTCACTCACAGCGGTCCTGAGCAATGTAAGTAATCAAGGAACATGCAACAACAGTTGTCCAGTTTCAGCAGTATATATCATACGTTCCTAGCATACAATTAAGTAATCAAGGAACAAGTAGTAGCAGATGTTTCCATTCAAGTCAGTAACAATCACCAATAAGTACCGAAACATATGAGAGTAAGTATTGCAATCTGTCACTCACAGCGGTCCTGATCAAGGAACATGCAACAACAGTTGTCCATTTTCAGCAGTGTCTATCATACGTTCCTAGCATACAATTAAGTAACAAGGAACAAGAAGCAGCAGATGTTTCCATACAAGTCAGTAACAATCACCAATAAGTACCGAAACATATGCAAGTAAGTAATGCAATCTGTCACTCACAGCGGTCCTGAGCAATGCATGTAATCAAGGAACATGGAACAACAGTTGTCCAGTTTCAGCAGTGTCTATCATACGTTGCTAGCATACAATTAAGTAATCAAGGAACTAGCAGCAGCAGGTGTTTCCATACAAGTCAGTAACAATCACCAGTAAGTACCGAATCATATGCAAGTAAGTAATGCAATCTGTCACTCACAGTGGTCTTTAGTAATGCAAGTAATGAACAAACATGCAACACTAGTTGTCCAGTTTCAGCAGTGTCTATCATACGTTCCTAGAATACAATTAAGTAATCTAGGAACAAGCAGCAGTAGATGTTTCCATACAAGTCAGTAACAATCACCAATAAGTACCGAATCATATGCAAGTAAGTAATGCAATCTGTCACTCACAGCGGTCCTGAGCAATGCAAGTAATCAAGGAACATGCAACAACAGTTGTCCAGTTTCAGTGGTGTCTATCATACGTTCCTAGCATACAATTAAGTAATCAAGGAACAAGCAACAGCAGGTGTTTCCATACAAGTCATTAACAATCACCAGTAAGTACCGAAACATACGCAAGTAAGTAATGCAATCTGTCACTCACAGCGGTCCTGAGTAATGCAAGTAATGAACAAACATGCAACACTACTTGTCCAGTTTCAGCAGTGTCTATCATACGTTCCTAGCATACAATTAAGTAATCTAGGAACAAGCAGCAGCAGATGTTTCCATACAAGTCAGTCACAATCACCAATAAGTACCGAAACATATGCAAGTAAGTAATGCAATCTGTCACTCACAGCGGTCCTGAGCAATGCAAGTAATCAAGGAACATGCAACACCAGTTGTCCAGTTTCAGCAGTGTGTATCATACGTTCCTAGCATACAATTAAGTAATCTAGGAACAAGCAGCAGCAGGTGTTTCCATACAAGTCAGTAACAATCACCAATAAGTACCGAAACATATGCAAGTAATTAATGCAATCTGTCACTCACAGCGGTCCTGAGCAATGCAAGTAATCAACGGACATGCAACAACAGTTGTCCAGTTTCAGCAGTGTCTATCATACGTTCCTAACGTACAATTAAGTAATCAACGAACAAGCAGCAGCAGATGTTTCCATACAAGTCAGTAATAATCACCAATAAGTACCGAAACATATGCAAGTAAGTAATGCAATCTGTCACTCACAGCGGTCCTGAGCAATGTAAGTAATCAAGAAACATGCAACAACAGTTGTCCAGTTTCAGCAGTATCTATCATACGTTCCTAGCATACAATTAAGTAATCAAGGTATAAGCAGCAGCAGATGTTTCCATACAAGTCAGAAATAATCACCAATAAGTACCGAAACATATGCAAGTAAGTAATGCAATCTGTCACTCACAGCGGTCCTGAGCAATGCATGTAATCAAGGAACATGCAACAACAGTTGTCCAGTTTCAGCAATGTCTATCATACGTTCCTAGCATACAATTAAGTAATCAGGGAACTAGCAGCAGCAGGTGTTTCCATACAAGTCAGTAACAATCACCAGTAAGTACCGAATCATATGCAAGTAAGTAATGCAATCTGTCACTCACAGTGGTCTTTAGTAATGCAAGTAATGAACAAACATGCAACACTAGTTGTCCAGTTTCAGCAGTGTCTATCATACGTTCCTAGCATACAATTAAGTAATCAATGAACTAGCAGCAGATGTATCCATACAAGTCAGTAACAATCACCAATAAGTACCCAAACATATGCAATTAAATAATGCAATCTGTCACTCACAGCGGTCCTGAGCAATGCAAGTAATCAAGGAATATGCAGCAGCAGTTTTCCAGTTTCAGCAGTGTTTATCATACGTTCCTAACATACAATTAAGTGATCAAGGAACAAGCAGCAGCAGATGTTTCCATAGAAGTCACTAAAAATCACCAATAAGTACCGAAACATATGCAAGTAATTAATGCAATCTGTCACTCACAGCGGTCCTGAGCAATGCATGTAATCAAGGAACATGCAACAACAGTTGTCCAGTTTCAGCAGCGTCTATCATACGTTCCTAGCATACAATTAAGTAATCAAGGAACTAGCAGCAGATGTTTCCATACAAGTCAGTAACAATCACCAATAAGTACCTAAACATATGCAAGTAATTAATGCAATCAGTCACTCACAGTGGTCCTGAGCAATGCAAGTAATCAACGAACATGCAACAACAGTTGTCCAGTTTCAGCAGTGTCTATCATAAGTTCCTAGCATACAATTAAGTAATCAAGGAACAAGCAGCAGCAGATGTTTCCATACAAGTCAGTAACAATCACCAATAAGTACCGAAACATATGCAAGTAAGTAATGCAATCTGTCACTCACAGCGGTCTTGAGCAATGCATGTAATCAAGGAACATGCAACAACAGTTGTCCAGTTTCAGAAGTGTCTATCATACGTTCCTAGCATACAATTAAGTAATCAAGGAACTAGCAGCAGATGTTTCCATACAAGTCAGTAACAATCACCAATAAGTACCCAAACATATGCAAGTAATTAATGCAATCTGTCACTCTCAGTGGTCCTGAGCAATGCAAGTAATCAACGAACATGCAACAACAGTTGTCCAGTTTCAGCAGTGTCTATCATACGTTCCTAGCATACAATTAAGTAATCAAGGAACAAGCAGCAGCAGATGTTTCCATACAAGTCAGTAACAATCACCAATAAGTACCGAAACATATGCTAGTAAGTAATGCAATCTGTCACTCACAGCGGTCCTGAGCAATGTAAGTAATCAAGGAACATGCAACAACAGTTGTCCAGTTTCAGCAGTATATATCATACGTTCCTAGCATACAATTAAGTAATCAAGGAACAAGTAGTAGCAGATGTTTCCATTCAAGTCAGTAACAATCACCAATAAGTACCGAAACATATGAGAGTAAGTATTGCAATCTGTCACTCACAGCGGTCCTGATCAAGGAACATGCAACAACAGTTGTCCATTTTCAGCAGTGTCTATCATACGTTCCTAGCATACAATTAAGTAACAAGGAACAAGAAGCAGCAGATGTTTCCATACAAGTCAGTAACAATCACCAATAAGTACCGAAACATATGCAAGTAAGTAATGCAATCTGTCACTCACAGCGGTCCTGAGCAATGCATGTAATCAAGGAACATGCAACAACAGTTGTCCAGTTTCAGCAGTGTCTATCATACGTTGCTAGAATACAATTAAGTAATCAAGGAACTAGCAGCAGCAGGTGTTTCCATACAAGTCAGTAACAATCACCAGTAAGTACCGAATCATATGCAAGTAAGTAATGCAATCTGTCACTCACAGTGGTCTTTAGTAATGCAAGTAATGAACAAACATGCAACACTAGTTGTCCAGTTTCAGCAGTGTCCATCATACGTTCCTAGAATACAATTAAGTAATCTAGGAACAAGCAGCAGTAGATGTTTCCATACAAGTCAGTAACAATCACCAATAAGTACCGAATCATATGCAAGTAAGTAATGCAATCTGTCACTCACAGCGGTCCTGAGCAATGCAAGTAATCAAGGAACATGCAACAACAGTTGTCCAGTTTCAGTGGTGTCTATCATACGTTCCTAGCATACAATTAAGTAATCAAGGAACAAGCAACAGCAGGTGTTTCCATACAAGTCATTAACAATCACCAGTAAGTACCGAAACATACGCAAGTAAGTAATGCAATCTGTCACTCACAGCGGTCCTGAGTAATGCAAGTAATGAACAAACATGCAACACTACTTGTCCAGTCTCAGCAGTGTCTATCATACGTTCCTAGCATACAATTAAGTAATCTAGGAACAAGCAGCAGCAGATGTTTCCATACAACTCAGTCACAATCACCAATAAGTACCGAAACATATGCAAGTAAGTAATGCAATCTGTCACTCACAGCGGTCCTGAGCAATGCAAGTAATCAAGGAACATGCAACACCAGTTGTCCAGTTTCAGCAGTGTCTATCATACGTTCCTAGCATACAATTAAGTAATCTAGGAACAAGCAGCAGCAGATGTTTCCATACAAGTCAGTAACAATCACCAATAAGTACCGAAACATATGCAAGTAATTAATGCAATCTGTCACTCACAGCGGTCCTGAGCAATGCAAGTAATCAACGGACATGCAACAACAGTTGTCCAGTTTCAGTAGTGTCTATCATACGTTCCTAGCGTACAATTAAGTAATCAACGAACAAGCAGCATCAGATGTTTCCATACAAGTCAGTAATAATCACCAATAAGTACCGAAACATATGCAAGTAAGTAATGCAATCTGTCACTCACAGCGGTCCTGAGCAATGTAAGTAATCAAGAAACATGCAACAACAGTTGTCCAGTTTCAGCAGTATCTATCATACGTTCCTAGCATACAATTAAGTAATCAAGGTATAAGCAGCAGCAGATGTTTCCATACAAGTCAGAAATAATCACCAATAAGTACCGAAACATATGCAAGTAAGTAATGCAATCTGTCACTCACAGCGGTCCTGAGCAATGCATGTAGTAATCAAGGAACATGCAACATCAGTTGTCCAGTTTCAGCAATGTCTATCATACGTTCCTAGCATACAATTAAGTAATCAGGGAACTAGCAGCAGCAGGTGTTTCCATACAAGTCAGTAACAATCACCAGTAAGTACCGAATCATATGCAAGTAAGTAATGCAATCTGTCACTCACAGTGGTCTTTAGTAATGCAAGTAATGAACAAACATGCAACACTAGTTGTCCAGTTTCAGCAGTGTCTATCATACGTTCCTAGAATACAATTAAGTAATCTAGGAACAAGCAGCAGCAGATATTTCCATACAAGTCAGTCACAATCACCAATAAGTACCGAAACATATGCAAGTAAGTAATGCAATCTGTCACTCACAGCGGTCCTGAGCAAGGCAAGTAATCAAGGAACATGCAACACCAGTTGTCCAGTTTCAGCAGTGTGTATCATACGTTCCTAGCATACAATTAAGTAATCTAGGAACAAGCAGCAGCAGGTGTTTCCATACAAGTTAGTAACAATCACCAATAAGTACCGAAACATATGCAAGTAATTAATGCAATCTGTCACTCACAGCGGTCCTGAGCAATGCAAGTAATCAACGGACATGCAACAACAGTTGTCTAGTTTCAGCAGTGTCTATCATACGTTCCTAGCGTACAATTAAGTAATCAACGAACAAGCAGCAGCAGATGTTTCCATACAAGTCAGTAATAATCACCAATAAGTACCGAAACATATGCAAGTAAGTAATGCAATCTGTCACTCACAGCGGTCCTGAGCAATGTAAGTAATCAAGAAACATGCAACAACAGTTGTCCAGTTTCAGCAGTATCTATCATACGTTCCTAGCATACAATTAAGTAATCAAGGTATAAGCAGCAGCAGATGTTTCCATACAAGTCAGAAATAATCACCAATAAGTACCGAAACATATGCAAGTAAGTAATGCAATCTGTCACTCACAGCGGTCCTGAGCAATGCATGTAATCAAGGAACATGCAACAACAGTTGTCCAGTTTCAGCAATGTCTATCATACGTTCCTAGCATACAATTAAGTAATCAGGGAACTAGCAGCAGCAGGTGTTTCCATACAAGTCAGTAACAATCACCAGTAAGTACCGAATCTTATGAAAGTAAGTAATGCAATCTGTCACTCACAGTGGTCTTTAGTAATGCAAGTAATGAACAAACATGCAACACTAGTTGTCCAGTTTCAGCAGTGTCTATCATACGTTCCTAGAATACAATTAAGTAATCTAGGAACAAGCAGCAGCAGATGTTTCCATACAAGTCAGTAACGATCACCAATAAGTACCGAAACATATGCAAGTAATTAATGCAATCTGTCACTCACAGCGGTCCTGAGCAATGCAAGTAATCAAGGAACATGCAACAACAGTTGTCCAGTTTCAGCGGTGTCTATCATATGTTCCTAGCATACAATTAAGTAATCAAGGAACAAGCAACAGCAGGTGTTTCCATACAAGTCATTAACAATCACCAGTAAGTACCGAAACATATGCAAGTAAGTAATGCAATCTGTCACTCACAGCGGTCCTGAGTAATGCAAGTAATGAACAAACATGCAACACTAGTTGTCCAGTTTCAGCAGTGTCTATCATACGTTCCTAGCATACAATTAAGTAATCTAGGAACAAGCAGCAACAGATGTTTCCATACAAGTCAGTAACAATCACCAATAAGTACCGAAACATATGCAAGTAAGTAATGCAATCTGTCACTCAAAGCGGTCCTGAGCAATGCAAGTAATCAAGGAACATGCAACACCAGTTGTCCAGTTTCAGCAGTGTGTATCATACGTTCCTAGCATACAATTAAGTAATCTAGGAACAAGCAGCAGCAGGTGTTTCCATACAAGTCAGTAACAATCACCAATAAGTACCGAAACATATGCAAGTAATTAATGCAATCTGTCACTCACAGCGGTCCTGAGCAATGCAAGTAATCAACGGACATGCAACAACAGTTGTCCAGTTTCAGTAGTGTCTATCATACGTTCCTAGCGTACAATTAAGTAATCAACGAACAAGCAGCATCAGATGTTTCCATACAAGTCAGTAATAATCACCAATAAGTACCGAAACATATGCAAGTAAGTAATGCAATCTGTCACTCACAGCGGTCCTGAGCAATGTAAGTAATCAAGAAACATGCAACAACAGTTGTCCAGTTTCAGCAGTATCTATCATACGTTTCTAGCATACAATTAAGTAATCAAGGTATAAGCAGCAGCAGATGTTTCCATACAAGTCAGTAATAATCACCAATAAGTACCGAAACATATGCAAGTAAGTAATGCAATCTGTCACTCACAGCGGTCCTGATCAAGGAACATGCAACAACAGTTGTCCATTTTCAGCAGTGTCTATCATACGTTCCTAGCATACAATTAAGTAATCAAGGAACTAGAAGCAGCAGATGTTTCCATACAAGTCAGTAACAATCTGTAACATCCAAGTTTCCACAAACAGTACACGTCATAATATTTCATTTGATTAAGTAATAAATATTACTAATTGTTTGATACCACAGGTCCATCAGCCTGAATACTTAGTTACATCAATAAATTAAAGATCAAATGGTGGTCCAAACTAGCTTCTAAATCTTCAATCAGAGTGCGGAAGACTGAACAAGCTACCCGAGACCGCATCATCTTTTCAAAATAGGCGTCATCAAAAGTCCAAAAGTCTGCTATTCATCAAATGTCCAGAATCACTTAGCCTGGGACGAACTACCTGCTAGGGTCTTGCCTTTATCAACTTTTCCTGTAAAAGAGTTGTCATGACAGAGTAAGCTAACAATGCTTAGTGAGTTAACAGAGTTCCATTAGTTACCACACATATATAACATACTATCAGCTCCTGCCGGCAAGTCAGTACGTCCTGAGACAGCAAAAAGGTTGGGAGACAACCCAGTTTGTTTTCCCCTATGTAAGGCCGAAGCCCTACGGGAAGTGTATGGAAACAAGTCATATAGGAAAGGAATCTGCAGAATTCCCTCCTGTGAATGGAGATCTCACATTCGGTCCTATCGGATAATGCAGTATGCAGCGGCAAATATATAAACAGTCAAATAAGCAGTATGCATGATAAGTATTTACATAAAATGTAAAAGTGAACATGCAATCAAGGTAATTCAAGTGTCTAGCTTCAGTAATGTCAGAAGTACGCTTCTATGATACAAAAAAAGTATTAAAGAAACATGCAGCAACAAACGGAAGTTTCCATACAGTCAGTGTACATTCACCAATAAGTATCGAAATATATGCAAGTAATTAATGAAATCTGTCACTCACAGTAGTCCGTAGTCAGATAATGCTTAACGAATTAAGCTGTTCAGTTTACTCTGTCAAATCGGCGGGTTCCTGCAGTTCAGTTTCAAGTCTGGCATATTAATGTCAAGTCTGTGTCATAATCTATATAACCCTAGTTATATATTCAGGTTATTGTCAATTCTGGTTCTCGAGTCTGAGGTAGTTCCTATCGTCCAAGGTGAATCTATTCTTATCAGATTATTACGATTCATCTAATTATAGATGTGTGGCCTTGAAACAAAGCCAATCGTATTTACTTAGCAAGTTGAACAGGTCATACACATTCTAAGGGTTCGTACAGAGTCTGTTAATTTTTATTTGTGCATAATATAGTTATGCAACTTGAACTTGTGAGTTTATTCATAATCAACAATACTTTCAATTTCCTTAGGTTGTTTAATAACTTAATCTGATTTAGAAATTTAACTATGGCTAGGAACTAAATCACATTCGAATTAAGGCAACAGATTCGAATGGGGTACAGATTCGAATAGCATTAGATTCGAACATCAATAGATTCAAACATCAATCTCGAATCTAGGGGGATCAGATTCGAAATCAATAGATTCTATACTAGGGGAGATAGATTCGAAGTAGGCCTTAGATTCTAGGATAGATTCGAAACTAGCACCCACATTCGAGACACACATAGATTCGAAGTAGCAGAATTAGAGTCGAATTACATCAGATTCGAAATGAGCAATACACAGATTCGAAACCTTTCATAGATTCGAACCATATAGATTCGAACTAGGGGATTTCGAGTCTAAACAATGCTTTTTCGAGTCTGTTCTACATGATCAATGATTTCCAGGTTTTAGCTACTAAACATGAACATAAATGACGGAACAATAGATACTAACCTTCGTCCAAGCTATATCCTTCGACTATAGATGATTTCCAAGCAAAAACAAGTCCTAAACGGGAGCAAATCAGCTTCAAATAAAGGGAATATGAGCAAACTCGAATTTGCTCTTTCAAAACCGAACCAAAAGACAGAAATAGGGCCGATCTTACCTTAAATCCAGACGAAATCAAACATGCAATGGTAGATTCGTGTAGAGCTCGACGATCCCTATCCGATGGCGTATGAATCACGAGAATCCGACGGTTCGATTAGGAGAAATTCTAGAGAGAAGGTGAAGGTGTAGAGAGAGAAGGAGAGAGTTCTAAATTTGCTAAACTAAGAAAATGAGGAGGGCTGCCCTATTTATAGGAAAATAGGGAGAAAATCAGATTTTCTACTGAATTATCCGGAATTGACCAACTTCATTTTCCAACAATCCGATTTGCATAAATGTCTTTTAGTCACATTTTTATTCATTTTTAGTCCGTTTCGTCACTTTAAGTCTTTAATTTGTCATTTAGCTGAATTTTAATTATTAACTTAATTTCAGCTAAATTTTGGGCAACATTTCATAATTAATTATAACTTAATATAATTAATTATCACAGATTCATATTTCAGTTATTTACTAATAATTGGATAAAATTGCTTTATTATCCAAAGTCTGTTGCTGTAATTTGTATTTAATAAATTACGGGCTGTTACAATCTTCCCCCGTTAAATTGGTTCCGTCCTCGGAATCGACTAAGGCAGAAATAACTTCGGATACTTCTGCCTAATCTCGTCTTCTCGTTCCCAAGTTTGCGCAGATCCCTTATGGTATTTCCATTGGACTAACACCATTGGAATTTCCTTGCTGCGCAATTTCGAAACCTTATGATCGATTATACGCTCGGGCTCTTCTTCGTATCGCAATTGCTTATCAATTTGCACGTCTTTCCAAGGAATCACAGCTTCAGCGTCAGCTAAACACTTTCGAAGATTACTCACATGAAATACATCATGAATCCCAGACATTTCGGCAGGCAGCTTCAATCTGTAGGCCTGCAATCCTACACGCTCGAGAATTTCAAAAGGACCCACAAATCGAGGGCTCAACTTCCCCCGTTTGCCGAACCTTACTATTCCTTTTCTTGGCGAGACCTTCAGCAACACTTTATCTCTAACTTCAAACGCGATTGGTTTCCGTCTTTTATCATGATACTTCTTTTGTCTGTCTTGAGAAGTCTGAATCCGCTGTCGGATCAACTGTAGTTGGTCATGGGCTTCTTGCAAAATTGCTGGTCCAGAGATCGGGCGTTCACCTGTTTCCCTCCAACAGGTTGGAGTTCTGCATCGACGTCCGTACAAAAGCTGATATGGAGGCATACCAATTGTCGAGTGATAACTATTGTTATAAGCAAACTCCACAAACGGCAGGTGAGTATCCCAACTTCCGCCGAGATCAATCACACAGGCACGTAACATATCTTCTAGGGTCAAAATTGTCCTCTCACTTTGCCCGTCAGTTTCAGGATGATAGGCGGTGCTCATCTTAAGTTCAGTTCCTAGTCCATTCTGAAAAGCCTTCCAAAAACGAGAAGTAAATCTGCTGTCACGGTCCGATACTATAGACAATGGCACACCATGTCTAGTCACGATTTCTTTCATGTATAATTCAGCTAACTTTTCGAGACGTTCATCTTCACGTATGGGTAGGAAATGGGCTGACTTAGTAAGTCGATCCACTATTACCCATATAGAGTCATGATTCCGCTTAGTCCTGGGCAGCTTCGTCACAAAGTCCATGGTTATGTGGTCCCACTTCCATTCCGGGATTGGCAATGGTTGTAGTTCCCCATACGGCTTCTGATGTTCCGATTTGACTTGTAAACAAGTCATGCAATTTTCTACATATCGTCCTATGTCCTTCTTCGTTCCAGGCCACCAATAATCCGTTTTCAAATCTTGGTACATTTTAGTAGAACCAGGATGTACCGAAAATTTTGACATATGAGCCTCCGACAGAATTTGATCACGAATTCCTCCTAGTCTGGGAACCCATATTCTATCCATGAACCGTCTAAGACCACGATTATCAAGGGTCAG
>JAANYP010001043.1:1264510-1359510 GCA_020465985.1 Centrapalus pauciflorus | reverse complement strand
AGGTTAATAGAAGAGTCCAGTACTATTTTCAACAAGATTCATAAGATTCAGAAGCTATTTTATGGTTGTTCACAACGTGCACAACGAATAAAGTGTTCACAAAAGATCCTTAGTCTATATATATATATATATATATATATATATATATATATATATATATATATATATATATATATATATATATATATATATATATATATATATATATATATATATATATATATATATATATATATATAGAATATGGTTCGTGTGAGTACCTAAAAAATGCAGAGTACCGTGAGTACCTAAAAAATGCAGAGTACCGTGAGTACCTGTGAACACACGGGTTAAAGATGTGAACATGCTCCGAAAAAATGTTTTTTTTTTTTAATTTTTTACATATTCATTTAGATACAAATAATATAAGCATATTTGTAAAAGAATTACACGCATTCACACTTCGTAGCCTTTTAAAAGTCATGTGAACGTGAAAAATTCATGTGAACATGCTTAGCTGTGAACATACGTTCACAACAGTGCAGTTCATGTGAACTTGCACGTTTCACATTGTTATAGTGTGTGTTTATATGTGATTTTTTGCAAGTAGTCTTATATTATTAATTTAAACATGATTATGAAATAAATTTTCAAAAAAAATAATTTTAAGCGAGGTACCTCCGGTACTCCGCAAAACTAGTGGTACTCATTTGAACCCAAATATATATATATATATATATATATATATATATATATATATATATAAGATACGTTTAATGCATCAGTTCGAGTTGTGCGTGTTATTAGTTTTTGAAACCCGTCGTTTCCGTCGCAACATACGGTTATCGAAAGTAATACATTTAGAATTTGTGTGTGTGTAATATGATTTATAAATATTAATTAATATCACTGGAATTGATAACTAGGTCCAAATATAAATAAATAACAATTACAAAAAACAACTTAATTGATCACTTGTAGATTTTGTATTAAAACATTGTACTTACTTCTTAAATTTAAAGAATATGCAATAATAATGTAATTTCTACGTAATTAAAACTTGCAATCAAGTCTATGAGAAAACTAAAGATGTATTTGAACATTCTAATTAATGCAATTTAAAGTCATAACAATCATAGTATTTATTTATGATTTATGATAATATTTACTAAAAACTTTCTCAAGTACAAATGGAAACGCAAAGTTTACGGTGTAAGGCTTTTTAGTGCAGAAGATGAAGGAGAAGGAGAATGGTGGGAAGGGCCGGGAGAGTCATCGTCTTTAACTACACGATTTGCCACATCAATATCATCACATTCAAAATAGCAACGACAAGCGAATAGATTTTGACACGTTCCAACGGCCTCCTGACCGTATTTATCAACGCAAAAGTCAAGGCAATTAAATCTCTCACAAGGAAACCGAAAATAAAGTTTCTCACAACCCAAATCATTGGGTTCCACTTTCATACCTATAAAAAAAATTTTAAGTGTCAGTAAGATACATATATTTCATCTTGCAAAATTCATGCTTTACTCAGTAAAAATTCAATCATATTCGATAAATATAATGTTAAAAACATAATAGTGATCAATTGAAATGTGTTGATATGATTTCGTATGACGAAAGTTACATATATACCTGTAGTAATCGTTATGAGAAACACAAGAAATATGGTGAAAACCAATAATTTTATCATGCTAGCTAGCTTCTACCTGTTTTAAAAAATATAACTAGATTGAATATTGATGGTGAATAATGATGAAACCATCCTTATATATAAGAGAAGATCGAGCTCAAATTAAGTATGTCTTTTAATTATAACTGCAATCATTACTAATATTAATATGACGTTTAGAATATAGGAAAAACTACAATTTAAGCAACGTTTTATTTTTATTTAATTAATTTCTTTAATTGAGATAATGGATTAATTTAATGTGTGAATGAAATAACAATATACTTTTAGAATATTATTGCATATATGAAAATACTTTGGTGTGTGTTTGTTTTTTAAGAAGTTAAATGCTTAAGTCTGGAATTTAAAATGTGGTTTTAAAGCATGAAATTTGAATTTTGAAATCATCTCTAAATTCTAATATGTGACATTAAAGTATGAAATTTAAATATGTAAGGCTATTAATTAAATATTAAGTAAAATTAAATACTCATTATATTTTATTCATTTACTTATTTAAATAAAAAGAATTACAACTAATATAGAATTAAAATTAATACTCTAATTAATTAAATTGAATAAATATTTTTTATCAAAAATTAATTGAACTTGCATTGAACTGAATTTAATATTTTATATCGATAAAATATTAATTAGTTAACCTAATTATATATTATATTTAGTTATATGATATTAATTTATATATCAAAGTAATTAGATTAAATAATTATTTTTTTATTAATTAGAATGAATAATAATATTTTAATTAAATAAAAATATTAAATTAATTTTTTCAGACATTGAAAGTGCACATTTTAAATTTCGAACCTAATTTGAAAGGTCTTAACTTTATAATTCTAAAATGTAACAAAGAATCTATTTACAATTAAGATCTAGAATTCACTAACCATGAAACGTAACAAAACATATATATAAAATCATATGTGATATGAATTTTAAGATTTTAAACAAATTAAAATGTTAAAAACGAACGAGACTTTATCATTTACCGATCACGTCAATCAACTTTTATATTTTTCACCCAACCGACTTTCTGTTTGTATATATTGCATGTTTAAAGCATGGTTTTTGATATTTATATTATCACACATTGCTAGTCTTTACAGGTTATGAATAGTGCTATATCATCTTGATAAATGTTATTATTTAAATTTAATAATTGTCAAACTTAATTACGATAGGTTTATAATTAGCATATGTTATTACTATTCTTATTTTGGTATTATATTAGTATTTATATATTTATTACTATTCTTAATTTATTCATTTAAAGAGTGTAGACTAAGCATAATATTTATTTTGTATAATTTTTAGGAAAATATTAATGTTACGTTCATTTTAATGATTTAATTTTTAAATTATTTACAAAAACGAGATTACGATATATGCAATCTTTATGTTGACTAACGGTAATCATATATAAATATAAGTTTAATGCATCAGAGATGTTCTTGTGTTTAAATTTTTAAACATCTAATACATATATAAAAACTTAAAACTTACTAATTGCTCTATATTTGATATATTGTAATTTAAAAATAATACTTTTTATCTCATATATAATTTTCTTTTAAGGCTAAGCACCCACACAACCTTTAAATTATACTCTTAGATTTACAACTTATGTCCACTGTGAAACTCGAACTCCTGACATGGATTCAGGTTAATATTTTAGTACCGCTAGACTATATAAATTTTAATTATATGAAATATAGTTTTTTTAAGTTAGTTGTATTGGTTTTATTTTTTAAAATGAAATGTGTTGTATGAGGTCCTAAAACCAGTCACTTCTGTCGCAACACGCGAGTATAATCCATCATTAACACATTTTAGTGATTTTGTCTATGTGCCCTGTTTCTTGGCAAATTGTCCTTCCTTTTCCATATAACATCCTAATCGCTTCCATTGCTTGCTGATAATATAGTCATCCTTTTTAAAAAAGAAATAGATTGTTAACTATTCCCAAGTTGGAACATCTTTAATAGTTTTACAAACATATGGTGTGCATAAAAATCTACACATATACACCGATCATAAGTTGTAACCCTAAAAAATTCAAGGTGACATTTGGTTCATGAAATGAATTTTAAAGGAATTAATATTTGATAGTTGAAAGTAAAAGATGTTTTTAACATTTGTTAAGGATGTATATTGGCATTTAATTCATGTATGTATTAGAATCTAATTCATGTTTGAGTTAAAATGAATGTTAAATTCCTATAAACAAAGAATTTAAATTGAATGTAGTCAAATATTCCTCTTATTCAATGTGAGAAATTGAATATAGTCAAATAAAGTCAGATATTCATCCTTTTCAATGTGAGAAATTAATACAATATAAATGGTTATTTTTTTAATTAAAAGAGTCAAATAGATTCTTATGTGAGAATTTTTATAGTAATTTCTTCAATAAGCTCCAGCCACACAGACAGAACTTCTGGCAAGTCCGACCTGACAGTATAGTTGAGGTGTCAAAATCTAACACCCCTTTATTGAAATCAAATACAAAGTTTTTTTAATTCAAATTCATTTTTTTTTTTTGTAAAAATAAACTCACCCCAACTATGCTTTATTCTCTTTAATTTCAATACTTTGATATACTCAGAGTAGCCAACAGGTTTTGAAACTTTGAATGTGAAGCCAGCACGACATAACTCATATGTGGTAGATTTAATAAGGAATCATCGTTTGAGATAGACCTGAATAAAAAACCACATTCTTAGAAACTAACACTGCAGGTACCATTTAATATATATTTTTTATATTTTATCATTAAATTATTTTTTGAATTTTTATTGACATTAGATTGAGATTAATTTACATGATAAATATTAAGAATTGGGAACTTCAGTGACATATGGATTTATTTATACTGAACCATCAATACAAAATGAATACTATTATCAGCATCGCACAATCCAGACACAATGTTAAATATTTCTTATTATTTATTCTATTGATTTGGTGAATGATGAGACAAATAACTATCTTTAATATTATATAGGTACAATGCTATAAACATCAATTGTTACGAAAAATTCTATCATTTTTTCAATCATACGTCATTGACAAAGAAGACGTCAAGGGAGATGGAAACTGTGGCTTTCGATCAGTAACTGTTGCTATGGGTCGACATAAAAAATGACGGACTACAATTTGTCATGAACTATTACAGGAGTTGTATACACTACTACAAAAATACCATTCTACCCCGGTTATTTTAGTAATAGACCCCGGTTCTTTAACCGGGGTAGAAAGGGGGGGAGGCAGTTGATATATGACATAGACCCCGGTTGTTTAACCGGGGTAGATAAGTCTTTAACCCCGGTTTCTTAGTAAAGCAACCGGGTCTGAAAGTTTTTAACCCTCTATTTCTGTGTATTTCAACCCAGGTTTATTAACAAAAAACCGGGGTAGAAAGTCTTTTTTTTTTCTTACTAATTCAAGAAGCTGTCAATAATTTTAAATGAAATGTTGCATAGCAACCGTAAATGAACCGTCATATGATAAATTAGAGTAAGATGACATAATTAAACAACATATAAGTACATATATTTGTAACAGACTAAGGGTAGCATGGTTATATTCTTGATGCAAATAATTACAAACTCATTAAGGTTGTAAAGCAAATTATTGAATCCACCCGAGATTTATTGTTCAAACGGTAATAACTTCATGGTTGTCTATTAAGAAAGATCACTACTACAAATTGAAACTAATGCAACACTTTTGATGCAACACATTTAAAAATTGTTGCCTTTTTATTTAAGTTCACTCTAAAGCAACACATTGACGATAAGTGTTGCATATAATGATTTAATGCAACACTTTTTTTAAAGTGTTGCTATTTTTACTAAAAAAATGCAACACTTTTCTAAAGTGTTGCAGTTTTTACTAAAATTTGCAACATTTGTTTAAAGTGTTGCATATTTCAATTAAAAGATGCAACACATTTGTAGAGTGTTTCATTTATAATGAAAGAAAAAAGCAACACATTTTTTGAGTGTTTCATTTATAATGAAAAAAAGTTCTATGTTATTGTTGCATTTTTAGAGGACAAATTTTTTTTTTCCCGATTACTTATTCATTTAATAGCATGATATTTTTTTAATGACATTAAAAAGAAATAGATGTTAATATCTTTGTCTTTAAATAACATAAAAAATATTTAAATTTTAATGTTAGTCAAATATAGTAAAAACACGTGACAACAAACAAAATTAACCAAATTATTAAATAATTTGGTAAATTTTACTATCATAAATTTACTATTATAAATTTTACTATCATAAAAGATTTTCATATATATCTCTCTTAAACTTCATAATATCGTATTTACCTAACTTAAACTTTAATATCGTATATATCCTTTTAAACTTTTAAATATATCAAATATATCCAATTTATTTATTTATTTCTTTAAATTAAGAATCAAATCGAATTTTAAAAAATTTAAAGTCTGAAAATTATTATTTATTCTGATAAAGACATTTATGCCCTTTTCTTCCAATGTACTTCTTATTTGCATCGATCACAATTCACAAGCACAAGGAAGACGAACGATGACGTTCACGACTCTCTTCGCTTCCGTCGACACACGAAGCACAGGTCGTCTTGAACATCCCACACGATTTCTTTCTGTTTTCTGTCCGACATCCCAGGTATGATTTATGTTCTCTACCTCGTCTTCCTGTTCGATTATTTGATTTCGGGTTTCTGTTCCTGCATATTGATTTCGAGTTTCTGTTCTTGCATATTTGATTTAGCAATATTTGATTTTTGTTCTCTATCTCGTCTTCATGTTTCGATTATTTTACTATGCCACTCGATTTATGTCCCTGTGCTTTATGATTCTGATTTCTGTTCAGTTACCCTATATTTTGGGGTTTAAGAGAATAGCAACAGTCGATCATGAGTATGAGTTTGGTGATTCAATGTGTAATTTAATGTGTGTTTTTCATTTAAGAGAATGCGATTTATGATACTTAAATGGGGGTTTAAAAGAATGTGATTTAATTGTGTTTTTAATTCACTTTTATACAACAGCCACAGTCGATGAGTGTGAGTTTGGTTCTTTTACACAAGATGATGTCCCTTCAATTAATTGAGACTCTCCTGGACAAACTTATAATGATGACTCATGTGTGGGTGTTCATATGTAAAACAAAAAGCACACACGCTCATGTATTCTTCCTACATTTTTATATTGATGCAGCTGTTGTTTTTATTCACACGTCACACCCCTAATTGTTAGTACTTGTTGCTCAATGTTTCTGTTTTTAATGACACCACACACACACGACTTAGATATGTGCTGAATGGTTGTTGTTGTTTGTTTACATTCTGCTGAATCTGTTTACATTTCATAGCACACCCCTAGATTGATTCTTGGGGTCTCTTTTTCACACACAAACACACAGTACCCATGCATATATATAACATTACTATGTTACTGTTATCTTTTGAACACAAGACACCCACTAATTTATACTATGGCTGTCGTTGCTTGTACATTTTAATTACCAGACTTGCTCCCTGTTATACTTCTTGGTTGCTACTGCTATCTTAATTACCAGGTACACTTTTTAACAACTTTAATTCACACCCTTATGTATGTATATATGCAATTGATGTGGTTGTTTGTTCGCTCATCACACCCTTGCCATGTTTCTGTTTATCAAATTGAACAAACTCTCACATGAGCTGATCATTGATGATGTTATTTTTCAGTTTTTTGAAAGTGAACGCACATACTTTTTCAAGTCAGGTTCTGTGAGGAATAATTGACAATGGTGCATCTGATTAAACTTGTGACTAAGAAAGATAAACTTCTGAAGACAAACCAAGAAGAGATTGAGGAAATGGGGTCGCAGAATTTTGCAAAGAGCCTTCTGCCAGATAGGGCTTCTTAAAGAGTTTTGCTAAGATCGATACATCTACGGACAGATGACCGAAAACGCTTCTAGAAGCCGGGGCTGTTCTGCTTTTGAAAGCGCTTCTAGAAGGCGTTGAGATGACCGAAAAACAGCTGGAAGTGGTAATATATTTTTTTAATTCAACTTCTATTATTCAATTCCTTTTTTTGGCGATCAAATGTTGCCATGGCATGTTTTTAACTCAGCAGGTATGATGCAAGCACTGCCTTTGATGAAATCTTTTCATTTTCAGGTTTTCAAGAACTTTAAATTGGAGTAGTGTGACTGTAGTTGCAGACTAAAATTTGGTTCCTTAATTTGACTAAAATTGGACAAGAATTATATAACTAATATAATTGTGAAAGTATAATTTGAAGCATTTTTCAGTTTTTGATTTTAAGATATGTGTTTCATGTGTATGTAGATTGATGTTCATGTGTTGGTTTTATGAATGATTTACCTATTGTTTTCATCATCGCAGGTTTTTTTTTCTTTGTGGCTGCTGTAGCAGGTTGCATTTCAGTGATCAACAAGATGAGTTTCAGTGGCCCTTCTGTTGGTTCTGGTTAGTTTTTTCCACTTTGTAACTTTCTTGCCTTTGTTATATATGGTTCTTTAGGATGGAACTCAATTTTTTGGCAGTAAGCATGGCTTTTTGTACATTGTATTGATGTTATTCTGTGTTGCAATTTGTGAGCTGTAAAATGACTTGTAGGGACCCTTAGCACTAGAAACATGCATTAAGATCGAACCATGGATTAATGTTGACATCTCTGCTTAGACCTGTTCATGATGATAATGAGAAATGGAGCAACACTGATGGTTGACACACGCCAAAATTTGCAATGTCATGACTGAAGCATCAATTAGGTTATTGAAGTGAAGATTTTATGATTCAAGACACTAGATGTGAGAATGGCAGATAGTTGAGAATTACAATTAAATTATGTCTATGAGTTTTACTATATTGAACCTAGACTATCAGACTTATTTTGTGATTACGGTTTAACCGAGATTTGCATATTTTCTCAAGTGTCCCAAAATGGTATAAATACCCTACAATATGGATCTTTCAGATGATTGCTTAATCAACATTTCTTGCAATATCTTTGATTTCTTTTTAGATTTTTATAAGATTTCAACATGTTTTATTATTAAACTGAAGTTGTAAATAGCCATATATTTTGTTTTGTTTTTTAACTGATCAAAGCGACTATTAGACAGCCATATTTTATGTTTTTATTTGTAAATAGCCATATATTCTGTTTTGTTTTCTAACGAACATAGCGCCGCTAAAACATTAGACAGGCAACTCAAAGTGGAAGTCTAAATGTGCTTCTAATTTCGTCATAGATGGGAATAAAAATAGACTCAAGGCTATAGATACGGTTCTGGTTCATGCAGAACTAGCATCAACAAGTGCTTCATTACCCATTTGGACAGATGAACAGCTAAACGAAGTCTTTGATGATGATTTCCAGTATCACATCTAGCATGGTATGACTGCCGTTTTTTGGCTTCAAAACTAATGTTTGTATATAGATTTAACTTATCTGTTGGGCATTTTGTGACTCGTTTTATTCACAAGTATTTAACAAGGATAGTGGATTTTTACAAAAACAGACATTTCATGGATGTAGAATCATAGATGCAGCTTCTGGTTCTGGTGGGTTCTTATGTTCTTTCTTGAAATTCATTATACATTAGAAGAATGCACTTAAAGATGCAGTTTTGTATTGCTTTAATATTGGGGACACTATTTAGCTGTCTTACTAGAAATTTTATAGAGCCTCTAACAACTATTTTACACATTTTTTTAATTACAAGATTCTCGAAAGCAGACAACGATGTTGAGCTATGAATATCTTCTGCTGTTTTGGAAGTCATCAGTAAAAATTGGTCTATTTCTAGCAGTGAAATGCGTCAATTACAATTTTACTGTTGTCTTGTAGCTTCTTTATGTGGTTTGATTATTGGAATCTTTGCAGACCGAGTTATTTGGTTTGATTATTGGTTTCGTTATGTGATTCTTTTTTTTTTATTTGCTTTGGTTCCTTTGTTTTTTACGGACATGATGAATTCAAATTTGTTTTGTTGGGTTGCTAAGTTTTCTTGAGGAGTTATAGTTCATTCTATCTTTTTTGCTTCAACCATCTGTTGGAGCGTATTAGAAGTTCTCGGTTACAAGTTAGAACTTGATTTTGGGTTCCATCAATCTTCTCTTGCATTGTTTTGGAATCTTTGGGTTATTTTTGCATTGATTTGGTTTGATATTGTGGTTTGGTTCTAATGCTTGTGTTGGTTCAGTTTTAATGAACACTACAAATCCATTTATTCTGACTGCCGCCTTTGCCGAAGCAGGTAACTCTATGAAATGTTTTTTCTCTTTTATGTACATGCTGCAGAACTTGATTTCCGCTTCCTTGTTGGAGCACCATTACATGGTATTAATGCATTTTTAACTATAAATCAGCTTAAGTAAATTTTCTGTTAATGGAAATAAATGTTCTTTTAACTAGAATGCTCCTCAAGTCAAATGTTCTATCTGCTGATTAGTAGCATCTGTATGCCATTCTTTATCATCTCAAAATAACATGTTGACATTTAAATTATGCATAATATTAATAATATGTCCATTTGAAAACGACATGTTATCGCCGAAACGTGCTATTGAACTAAAATTATCACCAATTGGAAACTATTTGCCGACCGCCGCTTTGCGCGGTACACTACTATATATATATATATATATATATATATATATATATATATATATATATATATATATATATATATATATATATATATATATATATATATATATATATATATATATATATATATATATATATATATAGATTTGGGTTCAAATGAGTACCACTAGTTTTGCGGAGTACCGGAGGTACCTCACTTAAAATCATTTTTTTTTGAAATTTTTTTCATAATCATGTTTAAATTAATAATATAAGACTACTTGCAAAATATCACACCTAAACACACACTAAAACTATGTGAAACGTGTGTGTTCACATGAACTGCACTGTTGTGAACGTGTGTTCACAACTAAGCAAGTTCACATGAATTTTTTCACGTTCACATGACTTTTAAGATGATACAAAGTGTAAATGTATATAATTTTTTACGAATAACCTTATATTATTTGTATCTAAATGAATATGAAAAAAATTCAAAAAAAAAATTAAATTTTCGGAGCAAGTTCACATCTGAAATCCGTGTGTTCACAGGTACTCACGGTACTCTGCATTTTTTAGGTACTCACACGAACCATATTCTATATATATATATATATATATATATATATATATATATATATATATATATATATATATATATATATATAGATTTGGGTTCAAATGAGTACCACTAGTTTTGCGGAGTACCGGAGGTACCTCGCTTAAAATTATTTTTTTTGAAATTTTTTTTCATAATCATGTTTAAATTAATAATATAAGACTACTTGCAAAAAATCACACATAAACACACACTATAACTATGTGAAACGTGCAAGTTCACATGAACTGCACTGTTGTGAACGTATGTTCACAGCTAAGCATGTTCACATGAATTTTTCCACGTTCACATGACTTTTAAGAGGCTACGAAGTGTGAATGCGTGTAATTCTTTTACAAATATGCTTATATTATTTGTATCTAAATGAATATGAAAAAAAAATTTTAAAAAAAAAAACTTTTTTTCGGAGCATGTTCACATCTTAAACCCGTGTGTTCACAGGTACTCACGGTACTCTGCATTTTTTAGGTACTCACACGAACCATATTCTATATATATATATATATATATATATATATATATATATATATATATATATATATATATATATATATATATATATAAATTTAGAAAACACACTAACGATATGGTATATATTGTACGTGTTTTCATATGTTGCAGGTTAGTTACTTTCTTTTAACATATGCAAAGTGATCGACAGAAGGAGTGCATGAAAAGTGTCGGTTTCGGATGAAAGAAATTACAAGCAGAGGAATTGAATATGCATTCCCAATATTGTAATTTACTTTTTTGTTGTATCGCTTATACATTTGATGATCCTTATTTTGGTTGTAGACGTTTATATACTTGAAATACTTTTTGATCGATATTTAAGAAATGATATTATTTTTGTTAAATTGAATTGTAAGTAGAAAAACTATAGCAATTAAATAAATATTTGTATTTGCATTAAATTTAAAAAATAATGAATGTGCTTTTTTTTTTTTTTTGTCTAGAAAATATTGCATTTATGTAATTTAAAACAATAATAAAGTGTTGCAATAGATTGATAATGGTGTTGCATTTACATAATGACAACATTTGATAAGTGTTGCATTTGATAAGTAAAGTGTTGCTATAAGTTGGTAACAATAAATTAAAAATGTTGCTTTAGAGTATAAAAAGTGTTGCATTTAAAAAGTGTTGCATTTATAAAATAATAGCAACACATTAAAAAGTGTTGCTTTAAAATATAAAAAGTGTTGCATTTAAAAAGTGTTGCATTTATAAAATAATGGCAACACTTTTGAAAAGTGTTGCATTATCTAGTGAAAGTGTCGCTTTAGACCTAAGGCGACGTTGGCTAAGGTGGCACTACATAAAGTGTCGCATTAGGCTTATAGCAACACTTTTAAGGCCTAACACAACACTTTTCACATGTTGCTTTAGGTTCATTTTGTTGTAGTGGATTAAGAACGACAATGATTGTCTAGAAAATAAACAACACTATCTAATACTCAAGCTATTTTTCAACTTTTTTCATGACAAACAAGAATTGATATTCGTTAAACAACAATGATGAAAACTAGTCCTCAAATCAGAGTGAGATTTAAGAGATAAATGTAAATCAAGTAGGATTTTGAGGGAGAAACCTGATCGAAAATGGAGGAGTCAGCTCGTGTGTGGGTCTCATTAGTCGTCGGAGTCTCGATGGTCTGTCGACACTTCTATAACTCGAGTTCATCCCCTGTTTCATGCGACATCGATTTATAATACTACTAATTAATTAGAATTGTAATATTAAATACCTATACACGACTGTCTACTACTAATTAATTCTTTTTTCTCTTCCTGGTCAACCTACAAAAAGGAAACAGAAATAGATATGTGAAGATTAATAAGAGAATTATGCACAAGGGACACTGTTGAACATGACTTAGATCTTTCATCCTATGCTTAATTACATAATAATGTACTATATTTATTTTGAGTTCCAATATGACAGTGAATTTTTGTACCCAAAGTATGCCTTAATTATTATATCATTTAACATGTGTTTTGCCCAAACTAAAAAGTAATATACCTATCAAAATAATTAAAATTCTCACAAGATCAGGGGAATAAGAATATTAGCAACTTCTCGCAAACACAAAGCAGGAGGATAAGAAAGCATGAAACTGACATTTTCCATACATGCTACATCCTTAAGGGGGTGTTTTAACATGTATCAAAAGTAGAACCTAGTTTTGATTGTTTGGCAAGAACTAATTATGATTCTGTTTTTCAGCATTCAGATTATTAGAGTCAAACTAATAAGATGTAGAGAAACATGTAAGGAGTTGCATATAGAAAACAAAGGATTAAAGTTTATGTAATTTGATTGTTTGGCAAGAACTAATTATGATTCTGATGGTATGGATTACCTGTTCTTGCAAGAAGTATGCTTCATCCTGATAATGAACTCTCATTCAAGAAGCTAAAAACCTGCAGATGAAAAGCATAATTAGCTTATGTCGTTCTAAAGATTTAGTTCTTGATACTAAGATTCTTCCCTGATCAGCAACGCTTGCAAAATCTGATATCACCAACACTCATAACAGATAAAATAGAAACAAATGAGGGATGGTTAAGTCGTAACAATGTTACATATATGTGTGTATTACAACAGCAAAATAGAAAGAAAAATGGCAGCAGAATTATCAAGCATTATGACAGCTGCTATGAATTACATAACTTGACCAATCATAGAGGAAGAGCAAAAGGATATATATATATATATATATATATATATATATATATATATATATATATATATATATATATATATATATATGACACACACACATGTATATATGCATTCATGTTTAATAGTAGCTAAGGTAGGTAGTATACATGTATATATGCATTCATGGTTAATAGTAAAGTAAACTTACAAGTGTATTTGTGTGTCTAGCAACAACGTCATATGATTAAATCAACCGAATTTAAGTAGTTGACCCAATTAATATTAATTTATCATACTAATAATGTAAATAAAAGCCCCTGAAAGCCATTAATATTCTGTTCAATAGTGACAAAGAATGAAATTCTGACCTTATTAAACTCTTGACTCTTCTTCAAAATCCATTTTTTCTCCTTTTTGAGAAGGCCAAATGCCTAACTACAAAACATAAGGATAAGTACATGAATGAGGCTGTTGTTGTGAGTTGTGCACAGTATGTGACCCCGAGACTTGATTGTCTTGGGGTGTAAATGACAGAGTGGATATATAGAAATAGTTACTGCTTGGGCATGCATATGTGTGTGGATTAGGACTAGAAATAGGTATTTAATACACAAAAAAACATATTGCAAATGGTGTGGCATGTTTGGGTGATCATATAACTATAAAGGTGACCGGCCCAAGTTGGAAGTTTGTCATGGGTTGTTTAATAGAGTTTAATTGCACATTTATGCTACAAAATTTCAAGTTTTTCAAATTTACGCAACCAAGTTGTTTGAAATAATCTACCTGAGGAAGCAGATTTAGGAGCCTGATATGATTCTAACTTGTATATGCAGTGACAATATCAAATATTTTGGAAAATAATAGCCACTAAATCTTTGCAAATCAGTTTTATTTCTAAATTCACATCTATGCTAATCAGTTTTATTTCTAAATTCACATCTCAATATTTTTAACGACAAGAAGCTATAACATCAAATATTCTAAAATCCAACAAGACAACTTCATCCACTACAAGTGTTAAAGTCCAAAATTAGAAATGTCATAAATACAACAGTTAGATATGGTCTTCAATCTACCAATTAAATATAAGTGCTCACACCACATATCACCCATATTAGTGGTTATCCCTGCATCAACACTTTACACACAAGGGTTAGAATCCAAAACGCCATTTTTGAAATCACTGGTTTTTTTAAATACATCTTATGTTGTAGTTCAAATAGCTCAAATATGTTTAGGATAAACAAAAAATGTATGAATCCACACTAAGTTACAAAACTTTTAGACAGAAAACATACAACTAATGCTATCATCTTCCAATTTTGGTCATGTATAAGAAGTCGGTCTATCAATTAAACCCTAGGCATGAGAGTTCTTGCGTCTTCCAGGTTTAATCTTCAACATGAGCAAAAGAAAAGGAGTAAAAGAAACAAAAAAAAACGAAATACATAAAGCACTTACATGATGAGGGAAAACCCAAAAGCTAGCACGAACCCTAGAACGAGGGTTCGACGGGTTTAATCAATTAAACCCTAGGCATGAGAGTTCTTGCGTCTTCCAGGTTTAATCTTCAACATGAGCAAAAGAAAAGGAGTAAAAGAAACAAAAAAAACGAAATACATAAAGCACTTACATGATGAGGGAAAACCCAAAAGCTAGCACGAACCCTAGAACGAGGGTTCGACAGATTGAGCGCAGAGAGCAGGACAGTGTGACTTCTACGCAGAAAGGGGAAACCAATGTGCTACTCATATCAACGCAGCGAGAGATCGATCGATTGAGGGCTTGAGGGGCAACAGATCGACTGAAAGAGATTCTGAGAGAGAGTAGCGTGTGAGAGAGAGAGAGAGAGAGAGATGAGTGAGTGAAGAGAGAGGAATTTGTAATACAGAGAAAAAAAAGGATGGAAGAGTCAGCGGGAGACAAAGGGGGGAAATGAAAATTTTCTTTTTATTTCATTAAATTTCAATTCCTTTATAACGCGGTTTCATTCAAAAAACCTGGGTAAATTGTAAATGAATGAATTTAAGCCCGGTTGATTCGAAGGAACCGGGGTCTTTGTTACTTGAAAAACACGAGAACTACATCTACCCCGGTTTTTAACGTTTTTTTGGCTTAACCTGGTTTCATCAGGGGTGGTTGAAGAGGCTTTTTGTAGTAGTGATACAATAAAAAAGAATATAAAAGCATTTATGGTTGTGATTACAAACGTTTGGAAGACTCTTTAAATTTCTACAATTCAAGGATATAAAAGTTCATGTTATATAAAAAGGAATATAAAAGCATTTATGGTTGTGAATGCCTCACACCGGTCTCTTGATATCGAATAAGTACAACTACATTCTTATATATTTAACAAATGCACGTTGCTTGTTTTATTTTCCAATGAGATCAAAACCAATGCATTCTGAACTAAATCAATCAGTCACGGTTGAATTTGTATTTAACAACCATTTTGTGAAGTTGATTTAGAAAAAGGACACTCAATGCCAAATGTTTCTGGGTTTTCAAAAAGAAAAGGAAAAACAGTTAGTGAATGGGAAGAAATATATAGAGATAAAACACGAAAATGTTGATCTTAATGTTATACCATTTGAATGATAATGTTCTTATTTTTCTATATTTAGTGAATTTGATGTAATGAAACAATGTTTATCGTTTATTAATTATATTTGTCTCGACTTTGTTTAATGACTTTATAAAATATTAGTTTAATAATGCAACATATTTTAATTTTTGGTTTTTATTCATTTAACACTTTTATATGCAATTTCAATTTTATTCTACTTGTTAATTTTGTTAATGTTTTATTAAACTTTTAATTACCTAAATAAATCATTCTGAAATATTTAATTAGATAATAGGTTATCCCAAAATATTTAATATCAAAATAAACTACTTCAAAAAATATAATCGTCATGTTAGACTTTAATACATAAACAAATATAACCACTTAAATAGTAAAAAAAAAAAAAATCAATTTAATTTACAAATTATAACAAAAAATAATGTGTAGGTCAATAATTGCTTAAATAATAGTCAATCTCAATTATGATAGGTTTATAATGAACATATATATATTAGAGTAAATGACATTTTTGGTCCTTGTGGTTTGATGGTTTACCCGGATTCAGTCCTTTAACCATAATAAGGTCAAATTTCATCCCTATTTTGCTAATTTTGTGCCCTTTTAGTCCCTGGTCCGTTAAACTTAACAACACAACCGTTAAATTTGTAAGAATGACATTTTTACCCTTTTCATTAAGACGTTTTTAGTCCCTATGGTTTTATTATTTACCCATTTATAGTCTAACATTTATTTTATTTTATCTTTATAATTATATTATTTATAGATTTACTTAATTTATTATAAACACACTTATTTTATTAATATTCTTATATTTTAATATTTTATTTACATTTACTATTGTTCGTATTTTATTTTAAAATTTAACTTTTATTTTAATTTAAATATATATTTCTTTACTAATTTATTTAAAGTTCATCTTCTTTATTAATTTTAATTTTTATAATATTATTGTTGACATTTATATATGTAATTTTGTTAGTTGTGTTTAAGCAAATATAATATCGTTGATATTTTTCCTTTCCAAAGTCACTAATTCTTCAAGTATCTTCCAAGCTAATCAATTATCAACACATAAATTATATTATATGTGTTGGATATATATATATATATATATATATATATATATATATATATATATGTGTGTGTGTGTGTGTGTGTGTGTGTATAATTTAATACACATAATGTTTATGTGTATATTATATAATTTATGTCTTGGATATATATATATATATGTTCGAGTGGGTACTACCTACTACACAGCGCACCCGAAGGTATCACTCGTAAAATTATTTTTTTGAAATTTTTTTTCACAAACATGTTTTAATTAACATTACACAGATAATATGTGAATTTCACGCAAATTCGAACACTCTAAGTGCATGAAAGCACGCACCACATATATGCAAAATTATGTAAGTGTGCGTTCACATCATTTTTTAGGAGCTAGAAGATGTGAAGGTATGTGAAATTTACATATAATTTTCATAATGTTAATTAAAACATGTTTATGTAATAGTAAATAAAAAAAAGTTTTTTAAAGGTGGTAGCTATCGGTGCGCTGTATAAGTAGTGGTACTCCCTCGAACCAAATTCTATATATATATATATATATATATATATATATATATATATATATATATATATATATATATATATATATGTGTGTGTGTGTGTGTGTGTGTGTGTGTGTGTGTGTGTGTGTGTGTGTGTGTGTGTGTGTTTTTCAAGTATCTTCCAATGTCATTATTTCTTCAAGTATATTCACATATGTATATAATTTATGTGTCGATAATTGATTAGGTTGGAAGATATTTAAAGAGATAGTGACTTTGGAGAAGAAAAATATCAACGATATTATATCTACTTAAACACAACTAATAAAATTACATATATAAATGTCAACAATAATATTATAAAAATTAAAATTAATAAAGAAGATGAACTTTAAATAAATTAGTAAAGAAATATATATTTATATTAAAATAAAAGTTAAATTTTAAAATAAAATACGAACAATAGTAAATGTAAATAAAATATTAAAATATAAGTATATTTATAAATAAAATAAGTGTGTTTATAGTAAATTAAGTAAATCTATAAATAATATAATTATAAAGATAAAATAAAATAAAATAAATGTTGGACTATAAATGGGTAAATAATAAAACCATAGGGACTAAAAGCGTCTCAATGAAAAGGGTAAAAATGTCATTCTTACAAATTTAACGGTCGTGTCGTTAAGTTTAACGGATGAAGGACTAAAAGGGCACAAAATTAGCAAAATAGTGATGAAATTTGACCTTATTATGGTTAAAGGACTGAATCCGGGTAAACCATCAAACCACAAGGACCAAAAATGTCCTTTACTCTAATGATAATAAGTAAAATAGAGTGAGGGACCAAAACTAAAATGAACAACAAACTTGAAGGACCAAAATGTTATTAAAGAAAAGGGTAAAATGGTCATTATAAAAAATTTAATCATTTCATTGTTAAAGTTAACAGCAGAGGGACCAATTTTGCAAGTAAACAGTGAAGATAAGGACCATTTATGCAAAATTCAAAGTACAGGGACCGTATCCAAAGTTTTATGTAAATCAGAGGGACCATTTCTGTAATTTACTCATTAAAGAAATTGTCATTTATATTGTATTAATTTCTCACATTGAAAAAGAGGAATATCTGACTTTATTTGACTGCATTAAATTTCTCACATTGAAAAACTGAAATATTTGACTGTATTCAATTTAAATTCTTTGTTTATAGGAATTTAACATTCATTTTAACTCAAACATGAATTAGATCCTAACACATACATGAATTAAATGCCAATATACATCCTTAACAAATGTTAATAACATCTTTTACTTTCACCTATCAAATTTCAGTTCCTTTAAAATTCATTTCATGAACCTAACGCCACCTTGAATTTTTGAGGGTTACAACTTATGATCAGTGTATATGTGTAGATTTTTATGCACACCATATTTTTGTAAAACTAATAAAGATGTTCCAACTTGGGAAAAGTTAACAATCTATATTTTTTTTTAAAAAGGGAAATTGCGCAAAAAACCTCTAAGTTGGACCATTTTTGCGATTAAAACCCACAACCATTTTTCATTGCACAAAAAACCTCCAACTGGTTAAAACTTTGTAAATTTGGGCTTTTTTCAAAAAATCTGATGATGATGTGTAAAACTTTTAAATAGATTTTTGCGTAATAAACCTCCAACTTGTTTAGTTTTTTCAATTAAAACCCCAAATCATTTTTAATTTGATAAAAAACCTCCAACCAACAAAGATAATTAAAATTGAGTCTTCGCTAATTGCATTTTGATGACATGAATATTTACTAAACTTTTATTTATCAAACAAAAAATTCGTTTCCCAATGTAACATCCACCCTCTACGCTAGCGAACCTCACTGCGGCTGATCATATTCAGATGCTAAAATGGAATATAAATAGATGAAATTGAACATAAAGCGGAACCTAAAAATGCAACTCGTGAACAAAAAATGAAATCGATTCCATCGGCACAATTGAAGTTAAAATTCAAGATTAAACAACAAAAGTTAATCGAACATACATACATAAAATGAACAACACTGAACATAAAGAGGAGATAGAGTAATCAGAGTTGCCAGTGGTAGAGAAAAAAAGAAAATGTAAATATTATTTTTGGTTAGAGGTGAGAAAAATATAGTTAAGGGTTTTAATCGAAAAAGTCACCAATTTCGGGGTTTTTTTATGCAAACATCCAGTTTAAGAATTATACATGTAGTGCCACGTAGGCGACACGTAAGTCGTGTTTGCCATGTGGACGCAATGTGTGTGCCATGTAAGCATAACAACCTATTATAAACGGTCAAGTCCTAATTTCAAAAGATTTTACCGGTTAGAGATTTTTTGTGCAACAAATTTTGGTTAGGGGTTTTAATAAAAAAAAATGGTCCAACTTTAAGGTTTTTTTACGCAATTATCCCTTTTAAAAAGGATGACTATATTATTAGTACTTCAACATTGTGAAATTTGATGAAGAGGAGCAAGCAATGGAAGCGATTAGGATGTGATATGGAAAAGTAAGGTTAATTTGCCAAGAAACACGGCACATAGACAAAATCACTAAAATGTGTTAATGATTGATTAGTTTAAAAACTCGCATGTTGCGGCAGAAGTGATTGGTTTTAAGACCTCATACAACACATTTCATTTTAAAAAATAAAACCAATACAACTAACTTAAAAAAATTATATTTCAATATAATTAAAATTTATATAGTCTAGCTGTACAAAAGTATTAATATCAATCTATGTCAGGATTTCGAGTCTCATAATGGACATAAGTTGTAAATCTAAGAGTATAATTTAGAGGTCGTGTGGGTGCTATGCCTTTTTTTAAAAAAAGAAAATTATATATGAGAATTTTTTGTAATTACAATATATCAAATATAGAGCAATTAGTAAGTTTTAAGTTTTTATACTTGTATTAGATGTTTAAAAATTAAAAAACAAGAACGGCTCTGATGCATTAAAGATTAAACTTATATTTATATACAAGTATATTACCAGTGTACTACACGGAATACTGGAATAGTTAAATAACTTATTTTTAACAACTTTATATAAATTTGAAAATTTATTATGAAAACTACAAATAAAAAATAATGTTATACTGCTAAAGAGATTATTGAATAAAGTAGGTAACCAAAGGTAAAATACATAACTAAAGCAGAAATAATAACAAAAAAATAAAGAAATTATAGAAGCTAAAAAGTTTGGATAAGAAGTTAAAGAAAGACACAGGTTATAGATTCAAATTTAAAATAGAAATCCAATATATAGGGGGATTGTTTTTTTCTAAATTAATTTAATTAATGCAATCTATCTATACTATTAAAAGAGCAACTGTACTCATTTCTGGTAAAGCCACGTGTCGTCACCATGAATCGACACGTGACACTTATAGATTTTAAAAAGAATAAAGAAATTTAAATCAAATCTATCCAAATCTAATATAATCCATTTTTAAATTCAAATCAAATCAAATCAAACAAAATCTAATACATTACTAACTTATTAATTAAATCTATCCAAATGTAATATAATCCACTTTTAAATTCAAATCAAATCAAACCAAACAAAATCTAATAATCTACCAACTTATTAACTATAAGATAATATAATAAAAGTTTAAAAAAATATATAAGAAAATAATTACACTTCATATATATTTAAAAATATACAAAATTAATAGGTCATGATAAATAATAATATCACATTATATACTTTTGTTTAAAAAATAATATTTATATCTTTATCTTTTTATTTATTATATTTTATATATATTAAAATTATCCGCGTAATATGCGGGTAAAAACTAGTATTTTAATATAGAAAAATGTATATTATACACGTGTCATATCATGGTTTTGTCAATTGGCTATCTAATTAGGTGACAAGTGACCTCTACTTATTATTTTAATAGAATAGATAGATGATTACTGTTAGCCTAACATAAAGATTGCATATATCATAATCTCATTTTAATAAGTAATTTAAAAAATTAAATCATTAAAATGATATTAATATTTTCTTAAAAACTAGGTTATATATCCATGTACTAAATTGGTTGAATTTAAAAAATAAGAATAAATATTCATAAAAACACATGAAATAATTACAAAAAAATTGAGTTTATTAGATCCTAGTTCATTATATATATTAGATTAGTTAGATTTGATTATAATAAGATTGAATTGGACTTGATTTTAATTCAAAATTAATTTTAGTAATGAAATGTGGCAGATTAAAGTTTTGACACGTGACAAATTAAATAAAACGTCAACACTTGTCAAATTAGTTACTAATTTAATAATATTTATTGATTGATTTATGTATGTCGTACTACTAGTTTTTTAATAATGTTAAGGGTTTATTATAAAATAAACCAACATGTTTTCACGATTTTTTTTTTTGCGTTTTCGTCCCTCCATGTTTTTTTCTTCATAAAAGTCCTCAAGTTATTTTTTTTTTTTTGGTTTAGTGAAAAATGATATTAGAACCCGGTTTTTCTGTCTCTAAAAACCCGGTTTAATAATTAGCCTTTGGCACTCTTAAGTCTTAATCTACTAAATTTGTTTAGAGGTGTATAATTCTTATGTCCAGCACTTCTTTTCTTCCTTTATACTTAAAATTTTTTTTTTATTTCTTTGATGACGTAACGTTGGCAGAAAGATATTCCCAGAGGCATGTGAAGCTTTACGTTGAGAATGATGCAGTTGCTGCTCTTGCAAGTGGGTCCATGGGGAAACTTCATGGATGTGTTTTGATTGCAGGTACAGGAAGCATCGCTTATGGTTTTTCTGAAGACGGAAAGGAGGCTCGTGCAGCTGGTGGGGGCCCAGTCTTGGGTGACTGGGGCAGGTAACCTTTGTCATTTGTGCGTTTCTCCTGATCAATGGGAAGTTTTAAAGACAGTACTTGGGGAAGACGATATACAGAAACCTTTTTTTTTTTTTAAATGTGATAAAGGTTTTAGTGGTCCACATCACCTTCTGAAGGTGTTGAGATGCAATATGATAAAAAGTTAAGATTTTTTGTTTTGACTTTGAAAAAAATCCGGAAACTTTTACTGCCCTTAGTGTCTCATGGGTTTTGTAAATTTAAGAACATGCTGAGATCTGCTAAGAACAAATGTAGAGAAATAAGCATTAGAACGTGCAGTGTATATTGTGTACTCTTTATTAAAAGAACTATATATTTGAAACATGGGCAATGTGAATTATTTTTAGGGAAAATGTCATAGTATAGCAACAATGAAGAAATTCATGTATCAACTCAGAATAACAATAAGTAAACAATCAGATGAAAGATTTTATTCAAATAAATTCCTAAAACCAACCGGCTTAAAAGCCACCCTATTACTTACAAAGTAAACCTCTCTACAAAACTCAGTGATTTCCCACCAACAGGTGAGAACCACACACTCAAACAAAAAACAAGAAAATGAAGAAGAAATATTCTATATGCTTATCTGCATCTTAGAAATGTAAAAGACGAAAGAAAGGTCAAGGGAAAAAGTAAAAAGACTATGACCGTTCAATCCCTTCACAAAGTTGCTGTACACCTACTTATAGCCACATGAATTTACACATCAACCCTTAAGAAGTTTCACAATCAACCCTGCAAAACTAAACACTTAACCAAAACAATAAACTGAAAAATATTAAAAGCTTAGCAATTAACAATTAACTTGAAATTAACTAATCCTTTTAACACCCCTCCTCAAGTTAATTGTTATAAACATTTCTCAAATTCATTTTGTAAAGACAACAACATTATTTTTTGCGGAGCGACTTTTATTACCTCCGTAACTCCATCTAAAATCTTTTCATGAGAAAAACAGGATTGGCTGCAATCTGTATATATACAATATGTATATATACAACAGCTAAGAAAAAATGTACTCACCTGGGCTAGGCTTTGGACGGATATGAAGAGATCAACCGAAACTTAACAGAAAGTAAACACTCTTACCTACGCCATTACAAAACAATATATACAAAACTCAAACACTCATTACTGAAGAACTTACACAGGGAGATGAGAGAAGTTTCCTTTGGGAGAATGAAAAATGAACAAAAACAATCCCCTTCTTCCACCTGCAACAACTCTTATAAAGGCAGAAATAGAGCACTCCCCCATAAGCAAAACCACCGTAACAAATAACAAGATAACACAATTAACTTGCAACACACCTTTTAACACGCCCCTTCAAGTTGATTGTGAAAAAAATGATTCAACAGATTAAGTTTATCACACAACTTATTTTGACGTGGAACCGAAAATCCTTTTGAGAAACCAACAGCAAGAATTTTAGAAGCATCAATTTTAACAGGCTAAATAATGTCTGCTGAGATTTGCCCAAACAAACATACAAAACAAACTCAAAGGGTTTAGTGCTATCACGGAACATAGAAATGGTTGTAATTAAAATTGCAACCCTGCTATCCAAATATAAAGTAACAGATAACACCCATATAAATTCTAAGGCAACAGAGGCAAGAACTACGATGTTCAGCCTCAGCCGAGGACCGAGCTTGCTTCTTACAACCAAAAGATATGAACACTCCATTAAGAAAGACACAAATCAGTGGCAAATTTTCTGCATCTACAAATCGGTTAGCACATGGTGAGGTAAAAACAAAGAATGACAGATATAAACCAGCATGAGTCTAATATAAACACGACAATTAAGTTGCACACTTACAAATTGTAACAACTTAAACCAACCAGGGCCAAAACACAAACAAACACCCTTTTTTTTTATTAACAACTTCTTAACAACTGACTAGAGTTACTTTGAACTCTTAAACATAACCACAATTAACTTGAGCCAATTTAACCAACTTATTTTAACTTTTCACTTTCTTAATTGCGAAGTATATTTGACAACTTCACTTTTCTGCTATATCATCAGTAGATTCAACAATTTTACCTTCAGCAGCAGCTTCCAAAGCATTCTTTCTAACAACACTAAAGACCAATCTTCAATCAAGATTAACCGCAATTAGAATTGCAACATTATTATCCATAACACTTTAAATGGTAACACAACAGAAATATTAAAATCCTTCGAACACAACCAATTAAAACAAATGAAGACAATTTAGTCATACAACCTTTTTAACTTTCACTTTAACCATATAATCAACTTTTTTGGAAAATTAGATTTTCTGGTTGATTTTCTAACAAAACTATTAGAATAATATTTGATTTAACAAACAATGAACCTTAACCACATTTTACCAACATTGAACATAACAACCTTTTTTTTTTATTACAATTAACTTGAACCACACTTTACCAATTTACTTTTAACATGCACAAACTGATTTTGATATTTCAAAACCGCATGTTTTATAACCAAGAACTTATAACAACATATTTACTAAAAAAACCTTAACTTTCTCTTAGTAGAGAAATAACTAAACCAATTAGTTTGAAGACATAAAAAAGAAATATTTTCATAAAGTTTTATATCTCTAGAAAATTATGAACACCTTAACCACATTATCAAAATGAGTTACCAATAGAATATAAGAACCATTAATAATTTTCAAAGGCTTTGTCTAGATGACAAGTTTCACAAGGAGCCTCTTATCCATTAAGTTTGAGATTCAATATATCTTTCAACAACCAATATATGATCAATAGTGTAACCAAGCCCATTATGTCACAAATCACAAGGTTAAACTCTAAAAGTACCCAAGAGCCATTTAACATTTCCAGAACTACTGGTTCCAGAGAAATACAATTCAACAAACTGTTTATCAGTCTCCGAAGTCAAATTTGACTTCAAGCCCCGAGTATAACAGTTGAACCAACAAACCAACATACAATCCACTAACCTTAACAAGATAATACACAGACAGCAAACTCACACAATTTGAGCAGCAATTAACACACCAAACAAGGTGAAACCAAAACTCAATTTTAATCACTTAAACAACAATTTCATTTGGATGACACAGTTAAATTCAACCCAAAACCATTAACCACATTAAACTAGAATTAGAATTCCAACCCTTACTATAACTATTAGACCCCAAACCAACTCCAAACCCAAATACATTTTTACAGTTCATCTATATATAAAAAAAAAAACAAAAAAAAAGAAAAAAAAAAGAAAAATAGACAAAACAAAACAGTAGGTTTCAGAGCTTTCCACCAACAACACATCATATTTGAAAGGTGCCCCGGAGTAATAGAAACTTATGATTCAAGAAGTCTTAGGCACTAAATACAAACGTATTATTTAATGAGAGTTTATTTGAACTCCCTTTTCTGACATAAATGGAAACAGCTTCAACAAATTTCATTTCGAGAAAAAAAACAGAATAAACTTGCCTCTCTCTCTCTCTTTTTTTTTTTTTTAAATACAAAGGATAGTAAGCCTTCTTTTATCATAAAATAAAACCACATTTTTAAGACCTAAAACTTTTCCAAATCTTGGAAGCATTTTTGCAAACGAGAGAGACCAAGGACAACACCATAAGCAACTCCACAAGGATACTTACCCTTCAATACAACAGATGGACCAGTTAGAACTAAGAACTACTTTTACTTTTACATTAAATCGTGTTTCCAGAAAAGTGTGAAGAACTTTTATATTTTCAAACATTTCATCTTTGGTTTTGATTAAGAAGGTCTAGACAGCCATGGAAAAGATATCAACAATTGTTTATATTTCTAACCTACATTGCTCACAATCTTATAAGAACCTCACAGTCCTTAGTTAAATAATAAACAGACACCAAATTGACAAAGTAGTTTGAAACAAAAAACAACACCCCAAACAAAGTGATAATTTTAGAGAAATTAAAGTTCCCTATTTAAACTATTTAGCAACAGTCGTGTTTGGATGATCAATTGTCAAACTTCCTTTTAAACCTTTTGTTAAAAATATCTTGTTGAACCTTCATGTCATATAAACAACCATACAAAGGAAGCCACTCACAAGAAATTTCAATTAAAGGCACACACACAGGGATCACATCCTGTAATAGGAGGATTCCATGAGCATTCAAGTGTCAGGTCAAGGCAGGACAAGACCCCACACACTCAAAACACCAAACAACAGAAAACACAAATCAACAAGTAACAAAACGTAAGCAGATACCAGGAACTCGTCTATATGCCAAGTATGATTCACAGGAGCAGTTGATCCCCGTAAGCACGGAAACTCCCAAGAACAAGAACTTGCTACAATGCGAGAGAGTTAGGAACAATTTACCTTCACTGTAGAGACGTTGTTTTTTGCTTCAGATCAACAATTTATTGAGAAGATACAGAATGATATTCCGTACATTGGCGATGCAATCACTGGATTTTGCCCCATTTCAAGAACATATCGACCGGCGTAACCGGTGCCTCTCTAACCTTTGTCTCACTGCCAAAGAAGCTGAGGCACTCCGCCAAGACGAGGCGTTAAGGGCACCAAGCGAACGCGAACCAAGAACCACAGCGGAAGACAACAACAACCACTTTTAGGGTTTTGAGAATAAGAGACCAGCGAGAAAAGAACAACTCCTTTCACCAACCCAAAAAACCCTAAATCAAAAAACTCTAATCGCTCAAAACCTGGCTCTGATACCATGAAGAAATTCATGTATCAACTCAGAATAACAATAACTAAACAATCAGATGAAAGATTTTATTCAAATAAATTCCTAAAACCAACCGGCTTAAAAGCCACCCTATTACTTACAAAGTAAACCTCTCTACAAAACTCAGTGATTTCCCACCAACAGGTGAGAACCACACACTCAAACAAAAAACAAGAAAATGAAGAAGAAATATTCTATATGCTTGTCTGCATCTTAGAAATGTAAAAGACGAAAGAAAGGTCAAGGGAAAAAGTAAAAAGACTATGACCGTTCAATCCCTTCACAAAGTTGCTGTACACCTACTTATAGCCACATGAATTTACACATCAACCCTTAAGAAGTTTCACAATCAACCCTGCAAAACTAAACACTTAACCAAAACAATAAACTGAAAAATATTAAAAGCTTAGCAATTAACAATAAACTTGAAATTAACTAATCCTTTTAACAAACATTGACTTCTGTTTAGCTTAGTGCGATGTACTCTTTTTGTATACCTTATTTTATTTGACTTGGAAAGATGTTGAGACCCTGGTATATAATATCAGCAACCGTGCAACGTCATTTTCTTTGCATCCTACGTCATTGATTGTTATGAACTTATGACGACAATATATCTGACGGGATAAAAAAATATTGAAATCACTGAGAAATTACGACAGTTGAACAATTTTCTTAAGTTCAACAACCTAGGGTGCAGAAAAAAGAAGCATGCTACAAAAAATGGAGTAGAAGTGAAAGTTTGTTGCTATTACATGACATTGGGTGTAATCGTTATATCTCATAGAAAACGAGGATGATTAACGAGTAGGTAGACTACAAACTTTTAAATAATTTATTTGGAATATCTGTCCCTTGAAAGAAATTATCTATCTGTGTTAATCCTTTTTTGATGACTGATCAGCGACATATATGTGCAGTGGTTACGGGATTGCTGCTCTGGCGTTGACAGCTGTTGTGAGATCTCATGATGGCCGAGGTCCTCAGACAATGCTTACAGATTCCATTTTGAAATCGCTCTCTCTTTCTTCCCCAGATGAACTCATTTGGTATACCTTTTACAGACCACTAAATCAATTTTTCTAGGTAACAATTCGTGATAAAAACACAAAGTTAACGAATCACATTGTTCTAGAGTATTCAGTTGTAACAAGGCTTTCTAACAGAATCGGTTTCGTCTTCTTTCTTATGAATAATGAAATGAAATGGTTGACTGGATATTTTAGAAAAAGTTGTTGGCATGGGCACAACATTTCACCATTGATTTCATCTTTTTTCTTATTGGGACAAGATGGACATATGCAGATCCATCTTGGGCCCGAATTGCAGCACTAGTTCCGGTAGTGGTTTCATGTGCAGAAGCTGGTGACGGAGTTGCAAATGAGATATTAAATGATGCTGTGGCGGAATTGGCTCTGACTGTGAAAGCGGTTGTTCAAAGACTCGATTTGTGCGGTGAAGGTGTGGCTTTACCAAACGCCTACATGTTCAACAAGAAATGTTTATTTTCAATGACCAATAATACCATTTAAAAATTTAAATCTTCAATGTCCTCATTAAATTATTGATTAATGGGTGCAAAGGCTTTTCATTTCTTAACTACGAATTGATCGTTGACTGCAGATGGTAATAGTCAATTTCCGATTGTGTTGGTTGGTGGTGTCTTAGTAGCTAACAAAAATTGGGATATCGGGCAGAAGGTTGTTGACCGTCTTATGAAAATCTACCCTGGTGCTTTCCCCGTTCGACCAAAGGTCAGTTGTGCTAATTTGTCATCTCTTGTATATGATATGCTAGAGATAGCGATTTTGGCCCGATCAAGCAAATGAGACCAATGTAAAAAAACCAAATTTATATACATATTTTTGAATTTTTTGAACATGTTTAGTACGTCATTCTTTAAGATTTTGTTTTAAAAAAATTCAAAATCTTTTTGGCCCGTCCGACCCAGCGGTTATATGCATGTTATGAGCATCGTTGGTGGAAAAACAAATTGGAATATTGTAGTAAATCAGAGTTGCAATAATAAGAACACACATAAAGAAGATAAGAATTTACGGAATCAATCTTTATTCCTCAAAGGTTTTCTTTGATTACACTCATGGTTTACAAGATCACTCCATGTCTACATTAGACTCTCACCAGCCTAACATCTTGATCTCACCATGAACAACCGTTGCCACCTGCCTCAGTGGCAGTGCCACCACCAGCCACTGCTGGTGGTGCAGACCTCTCACTCACAACTCTCGTGTATCTTTCCTCCCTCTGTATCTCTCCCTATCTGTGACCCATGCATCAGCCTTTTATAGGCTTAAACTGACTTACAACAAGAAGCTAACTACATAACAAACTAACTTCTCTAACTAACTATTGCAAGGATAATACAAGTTCACTATAATCCTCACAATCTCCACCTTAGTGTACTTGTATTACACTAAGTAATTAACCTTGAATATTAGCCACTGCTGATGCATCTGTATCACAGCTTCAAACACCTTCGACTATGAGCAGCTTCTAACATTCTCAAGCTGTTAGACCATTTACTCATAGTGCTTTAATGTTTTGTCTTTAAACCTGTTGTATTGACTACAGCAGCTTCTGCCACTGCTGCTGATCATACACTTCAGCCTTTAGCTCATGCTTAGCCTGCTGACATGGTATATCCCTCATTACACCTTCTGCTAATCACACAAAAACAATTCCAGCTTTACTCCCTCTCTGATGCGTCCACCAAAGAATTTAAACTCGACCTGTACAAGTGATTTGAGAAGTAACTTGATCAACACATGTCACACTTGCCCTCTGTTTCCATCAGCTTAGGCTTACTTACAGACACACCTTGCCTCATCAGCTTTCAGCTTTCAGAACAGCTTTGACTCCAACAGCTTAGGCTCTAGCCTACTTTGACAGCTCAAAGTATCAAAGCTGTTATGTTTAAGATCATAAGGTAACTCCACCTTAAACATACACTCACCAAAGATATACTTAGGAATAATATCACCAGAAATGAATTGAAGATGTGAGATACTATTCAGGAACTTTTACCCATCTCACAATTTGTTTCTTTTTGTTTCAATCCATTACTTGATACATGCTACACGAGAGATTATCATCAAGAAATACTTTTAGTCTCTTACCTCGTAAAAGACACCACTGACCCTTTTGGGCTTTACATCTAACACCCTGGTGAACACCTTCAACCTGAGATTAATTCTGTAAGGTCTACCAATGCAAGATCTATCTAGACGCGGATCCGTTAACGAGTGCGGAATCCTCGTTGACGGTTAGACGGACAACTCTCAACCAACGGAAACACGGAGACTATTAGACGCTGAACGAACGACACACGAACGATCCTACGTACTAATTCTCTCCGAAACGGGACTCACCTAGCTGATAAACTCGAGATCGCCTATTGCTTAATTCCTCACGAATTCTGCCCAAGGTCAGCTAATCATTCGAGTCTATCTCTAATTATAGACCCTGATTCGAGTCTGTTGTGGGCCAACCTCGAATCTGGTCTAAGGCCCCATTCGAATCTGTCCATCTGACAGATTCGAATCTAGCCCATTCGAATCTAAGGATACATTCGAATCTATCACAGATTCGAATGCCTTCCTTAACCTATTCGAATCTAGTCAATACACTTAAACACTTAAGTGATGAAACTTATAATATTACCTTATGATTGATTTTATCTTTGAGTTTTATGTTTGAACTTCTTGTAATACGTTACATCAAGTTCAAACATACAAACACTGATAAACATCAATCATATATAATATATATATACCAAACATATGCAAAATCACAATGTAAGACAACTTAGACTGCTATCGTCACACGGGATGTACCAACAGACTCCCCCTTGACGATAGCTTCTAATAATTCACACATTTGATTTAAGAACATGGTTTATTATTGATTCAAAACACTACCAGCATACAGACCTTTTTCAACACATACCTTGACCACATTTTCATACTTACTCGCTTCAGCATCCATATGTGCGTCACTGGAAATCTTACAGCTATACAAGATCTGCAGGTCTTCTTTAGATAGGTTCACCAGGTGAAGCGGGTCATAGACTCTAAGAATAACTTTTTCTTCTAAGTCTTCCATAACTGCTTCCCCAGTTTCCGTATCAGCATACCACCACTTCAGATTCTTCAGAATGTTTTGTGGCATTGGCTTGAGAGGTACCTTCCTAAGACATCTGGCTGGCTTATAATGAATCCTCATCCAAGGTCGACCAGTTAGAGGGTCGATACGTGATGGATCCTCTACTCTTTTCCCAACTCTTGGACTCAGACGCTCAAATTTCCTCGATCTTCCCTCCTTTCTTATGATTCTTGCGATAACGTCCGCATAGGGATCATTGCCAATGTTTATCTGATCTTTCCATGCTAAATCTGCAATTTCAATCTTTGGCAGGGAGTTGAACGCTTTTAAGGTTCGCCTCATGTACTGAAGCCCGTCTTTTCTCTTTATTATAAATAGCTGCAGTTCTCTGTCAAAGAACCAGCTTAAAATTCGCTCAGACAGCTTCCCCGTACCTGGCACTCTCATTGTCCTTTTAATTGCAGCTTCCTTCTCTTCAGCCCTGAACCATAGCTTTCGTTTTTCTTCATTAGTTAGCTCTCTTGCAGGTTCCTCTGTCGATGGCTGAGGATTTAAAGCAACATTCACTATATCTGCATCGACAATGTTATGTCCATCAATCATATAAGTATCAGTGATAGGATTCTGCTGCACTATTATCTCGTCAGCTTCATCATCCTCATCAGCAAGTACTTCATCATCTGATCGCCAGTCGACTATCTCCTCTGGCGCAAACTCCCCTTCTTCAAGCTCTTCATCTTCGTTATCAAAGCCTACATCCAGTGGATCATCATCAAGATCCATGAGCGCGTCAATCATCTCACTGATCTCAAAGTCTGTAGGCTCCTTAGATGAACTAGCTTCACCCCTTTGTCCTTCGCCTTGACTAGGCTCCCCCTGAATTTGAGTAACTTGAGCTGCAGGAAAATCTACAGACTCAATCTCTTTGCTCGCACTGGGATCATTGCCTTCATCATCATCGTCTTCTCGCTGTACTTCCTGATCTTTACAACTCGTCTCCCCCTGAGTTTGTAGATTTTTCATAAGTTGCTCTAGGAGGGACCGCATTGCTCGGATCTCAGACGATTGATCAGCAACAAATGATTTAATCTCCGTGTTTTCGTCTCTAACACTTTCAACAATCATTCTCAGTTCGACATTCTCCTTATCAAGATTAGAGTTATGCTCTTGGAGTTCACCGACTGCTTTTGTGAGAGATATGATTTGAATGTTCTGAAAGTCGACACGGCTTTTGAGTTCCATGATTCGTTGATTTTCGGTATAGGCGTCTGATGTAGAAGGGATGGACTGAATGGGAGCAGGATTGAATGGTTGGGGAATGTAGGGTTCATGTTGCTGAGGTGGCGGTGATGGTGGAGCGGTAACTTGAGGTTGGGTCTGGGTTTGAGGCGGAGGTTGTGCATCGGACTGTGATGAAGTCCCCTGCATAAACCTGTGCCGTTTGGCCCGTTGCCTTATTACCAACTGAGGAGTCTCATCTTCTTCAAAATCTGACTCCTCCAATTCTCTGGCCTCTCGCCTCCTCGAAGCACCTTCATTAATAATCAATCGTGAACCATAGGTTCCAATTTGAATATGAGGATCTGTCGACACTGATTCTGGAGCTTCAACTTCAATCTCCTCCATCTCTTCTGACTCAGTTGCTGAAGATGACAAAACGTTATCAGCCTGCTCTGGCTCATAATTCTCAACATCCCTCAGCACATCTTCTTCTCCTTCTGGAGGCTCAAGTAATTCTCCCACTAATGCAGCAGCTATATCTTCATTTGCATGTGGACCCGCCTCCCAAATTTCATTTAACGTTTGGCATAATTGATCAGCTTCATTTGGGACAGTTGACGGCCCGGCTTCCTGCATTTCTGGTTGCTGACTCGTAGAAGGCCTAGACGCCTGAGTCTGACTTGCAGTATCTCTTTGTCTTCGCCTTGGATCACGGGGACGAACACGAGGCTGTTGTTGTAGTGGACGTTGCTGTTGTTGCTGTGGTTGGACATCAACTACCCCTGCCCAGTTGGCATTACTCGGGGCTTGAAATTCCCTATCCAGAATTGCACCAAATAGTGGACGTGCCACCGGAACTGCTAACCTTCCTCGGTGTGAGGAACAGTCAGAGTAAATGCGCTTCTCCATAACATTAACTCTCAATGCATCGTCTGATTGTGGCAACTCAGGCAAGAAGTGCCTTATCAACATCATCACGAACCTCGGATACAAAAGGAACCTTTCTCTCTCAGGAGCCGTGATTTGATGGATAAATTCCGAGAAAAACAGCTGCGAGAAACTAAACTTCTTATTGTATACCATCGCTATCATCGCTGATTGAATCTTAGATACGATGTAATCAAAACCAGCCTTCTTAGGCGCAAAACACACCATGAATACGTGGACTAAGAAACGCCATTGTCCTATCAACCCGCTTTTCATATACGAAGATTTTGTAACGTCCAAGCTGTATCCCATTCTCAAAAATGCTGCTTGCCTAATACTTAAAGAAAAGTCTATAGGCCCGTCCTCTTGTTCTTGGGAACCCAGCTGCAGTACTTGACGCAAAATATCAGCAGAGAAAACCAAAGGTTGTCCGGCAATTCTGGTTCTTAACACTGTCGGGGTGACAGTGCAGTCCACCTGTAAGTGATCGTAAAATTGACGTACATATGAAATCACAATCGGAATATTTTCATATAACACATAACTGATCCTAGACTCCGCTAGAAAATCTAAAACTTCTCGAAATCCCTGCGCCTCAGGGATGTTATGAGCAGGATTCAGTACCATATTGTGCTTAGGAACAAAAGCACGAAGCGCCATATCTGCACAAAACATAAAACTGTTAGATTCATTCAAAATCAATAAACTTGTTCAGATTCAAATTTGCTTTATTTTGTACCTTTTCAAATACAAAATCTAGCACAATTAAATTTCTACAAGTTTAATAAAATTTAAATTAGACAAAATAAATTAAGTGCAGATTCGAAGGGAACAGATTCGAAGTGCCCATATTCGAATGCAATGGACAGATTCGAATAGATCCTATTCGAGTCTGATGGACAGATTCGAATATCATGGTCATCTCGAATCTATTGATAGATTCGAGAAACCCATGATCAGATTCGAATGCCCAAGATCAGATTCGAGAGGCCGACAGTTGTGTTTTCAACAAAAATCCAAGATTTTAACCTTTTTGAACTAGGTAAATCACATACTTTAGTTCAACTAAGTTCTAATCACTGATTTATGCCTTTAATTTGATATTTTATAGGTCCTAACTTAGTTATTTATGAATAACCCTATTTTGACCAATAAAACATCAAAATGTGATGTTTAAGCCCAAATTTGTGTATGAAACCACCAAAATCTTGTACAATCATGTTGCTTATACCTAGATTTGAAAGTAGAATCGACCACAAAAGCTTTAGAATCGACGAAATGTCGTTTAGTAGAAATACGATAGACTCGAGAATAGATTCGAGATCGCCAGTGACAGATTCGAGAAATCAGATTCGAGAACAGTGAGAAGTAAATGCCTTCACTGTGGACCTTTATATACTAACTACCTTCGAGTCTATGTGTAGATTCGAGTCTACTGACAGATTCGAGAACTTCAAATTCGAGTCTGTCTTAGATTCGAAGCTACAAACACTTAGAAAAATTTCGGAAATTTTGAAATAATTTCAACTTTTTCCAACTATTTTCTACTGTGTAGTGTAACCAGATAAACTATGCCAAATCTTTTACCCTAAGCTCAGATATTTCACGCATTGTATATTTTATCCAACTTTGAATGCACCCTCAGTAACTTTTGACCTTTTCCTTAAGTAAAAACTAAACTAAAATAAAATAAAATAAACTAAGGTAAAAATAAAGTAAAATAAAATTTTGACCAAAAATTTAATCTAAACTTAAGAAAAAATTTACAATCTAAGCTAAAAAACTTAACAATATATTTTTGATGAGTATAGTCTAGGAAAGGTTCAATCAGATAGCGATGTCCGATACTAACTTTCAGTACTTAAACTTTCACACTTAGGAATTTTTGATTCCTTTGATTGTTTGTCGTGACATACCCATTTAGCCGATTGTTGGTATTTTACCCTGTTAAACACTCTACATTTCGGAATATCCCTTGGCCTTTTTATTTATCAGGAAATTATCTTACGTGACTCAGACATAGACATACTTTTATGATCAAGGCACACAGACAAAATTCTAACTTGTTGGTATTTGCAAACTTTCTTTAAAAGACAAACATCGGACACAGGTCTGTATTCTCATACAACAAAGTGTCTTAGTTCGACTTAAGGTTTAACTTTAAAGTTAGCAGATAGCGGTGACAGGTCTGTACTGACGTACAACAAAGCGACATGTCTGCTAACCCGAATCTAAACAGAGACAACAGGTCTGTACTTACGTACAACAGAGTTGCATGTTTTCGACTCTCAGTTACATATGATATTTCTATTCTTTCCATTTTAGATGTATTTGATGTTGCCATACATCCCCAGAAAGTTTGCATACCTCATTTAGACTCAATGTTTGTATGTCTTGTACATAAAAATTAAGACCGATTGGTCATATATCTAAGTTAGTGACACGCTTGACTATTTCTAGAATATTTTATTAGCCTTGAGATTCCCTATATGTATTATGCCTACCAACACATCAAACTAAGTAAAGTATAACACTTAGGATTTAGTTGCATTATGTGTGAAAGCCTAAATACTTAGAGTTTGTAACGACGGTGCTAATTTTCTTCACTTTGAACCTATGAATCTAAGACTTAACTCCTTTTCTGATATTCTCTTTTTTTTGTATTTTTGTAATTTTCTCTCTTTTTTCTTTTGTTTTTCATAGCAAAAAGCAGTAAACTAAGCTAACCTAATAACTTACTAAAAATAGAAACTTACTAAAAATAGAAACTTTCCTAAATTAGAAACTTACCTAAATTAGCAGCCTACTGTAAAAAAGAAAGAAATATAACAACTATAAAAGGAAGTAAAATACTACTAAGGTCAGTTTACTCTGGGTTGCGCATTCCATTAAGTTGAATTAAATACTCAAATCGTGACTTATCAAACGCTTTGGTAAATAAATCAGCATTATTATCTTCTGTTGCCACTTTTACCAGTTTGATCAAGTTCTTTTCAGCACAATCACGAATAAAATGATGTCTTATGTCTATGTGCTTTGTTTTACTGTGTTTAACTGGATTATTTGTTATAGCAATTGTAGATTGATTGTCTATCCTAATTGGAGTTTGAGTATAAGCCAAACCGTAATCCCGCAATTGTTGTTGTATCCACAGAACCTGTGAACAGCAACTACCAGCAGCAACATACTCGGCCTCGCACGTTGACACGGCTACCGATGTTTGTTTCTTGCATTGCCAGGACACCAATCTCCCTCCTAGGAACTGACAACCTCCAGTCGTAGATTTGCGCGTCAAGCTGCATCCTCCGTAGTCAGAATCCGTGAACGCCTCCAACTCTAGATCTCCCTCCGCGTGATACCAAAGTCCCAGCTTCGGTTTCGACTTGAGGTATCGTAGAATCCGCTTCACAGCCTTCATATGCATCTCCTTCGGATTCGCTTGAAACCTAGCACGAATACACACAGCAAACATTATGTCAGGTCTTGAAGCAGTTAAATACATAAGTGACCCAATCATGGCCCGATATAAAGTCGGATCCACATCGGAATCACTTTCAGTACCCGGCCCGAGATTGTGATTCACTTGAATCGGTGTGCTGAAATGGGCAGTCAACTTTGTTCCTTCCATCCCAAACCGTTCCAATATGTCATAGACATACTTGGTCTGATGGATAAACATGCCTTCCTTCTTCTGGTCAACTTGTAACCCCAAAAAGAAATTCAACTCCCCCATAGCACTCATCTCGAATTTCGACTTCATCACCTTCTCGAAATCTTTGCACATCTGTTCGTCTGATGATCCAAAAATGATATCATCTACGTACACTTGTACCAAGATAAAATGATCTCCCTTTCTCTTCACAAATAGAGTACTATCTATCCTACCCCTCTCAAAGCCATTTTCTAAAAGATGGTTGGATAGAGTCTCATACCATGCCCTAGGTGCCTGATGTAATCCATAAAGAGCCTTATCTAAGCGATATACTCTATCAGGATATTTAGGATCTGTAAACCCGGGCGGTTGTTCTACATACACCAACTCCTTCACTTTCCCATACAGGAAAGCACTCTTAACATCTAACTGATATACCTTAAATCCCTTGAAGGAGGCAAAAGCTAAAAACAACCTAATTGCTTCTAACCTTGCTACTGGTGCAAACACTTCGTTGTAATCGATTCCCTCCTCTTGGTTGAAACCCTTTACAACTAATCTCGCCTTGTTGCGCGTGACTATACCCCGATCATCTCTTTTGCACTTAAAAACCCATTTGGTTCCTATTGCAATCTCCCCTCGAGGTAACGGAACTAACTCCCACACTTCTAGTTTCCTAAATTGTGAAAGTTCTTCCTGCATCGCTTCAACCCAGGAGTTGTCCTTAAGTGCCATTTGCACATTTTTGGGCTCTACTTGCGATATGAAACACGAATATAGACATGTATGATATGCCTCGGAGTCGTTTATCATCGACAACAACACAGTGTTGTTATTTACACTACTCCGAGTCCTCACACCCTCGTTAGGATTTCCTATGATGCTATCTATAGGATGGTTCTTGTTAATCCTAGAGGTCTCTATTTCGTCTACCCTTAGATTATCTCCTAAGTTGGATCCTATTTCACCTAAAGGGGGAACAGGCTCAGCTTCTACATTTTCCTCCTCACGGACATTTTCCTCAGAGTTGGAACTCGATGCTTGAGTCTGATTCTCAGTGTTAGGTGCCTCTTGATCAGCAACTTCTGGAGACCCATCTACAGTCGCAGTAGGCTCGGAAGTAGATTCGAACGTGGTCCTTGGAAAGATTTGGCCATCGTCGTTCAGATGCAACGTCGCCAAGTCCTTCTCGATTGTACCTGCAGTATCATCCAAAGGAATGTTAAATGACTCAAATAACTTATCATAGTCAAAAATCCATTCCGGACCAGTTTGGGGTTCATGTGTATAACTTGTGACTTCAATATTATACACAATCTCCACAGTACCACTCTTTTTGTTAAAAACCCGTTTGTTTGGTGAGTTTGGCACATAACCTAGGAAGTATCCTTCGTCAGCCTTTTCACCAAACTTCGGTTGATGTTTTGTTCTTAAAAGTGTACAGGGTACTCCAAACGGTTCGAATCCAGTTAAGTTAGGTGGCCTTTTATTCAAAATTTCATAACATGTTTTGTTTAATGATTTGACTGTAAGGACTCTATTTAAAATATGGCACGCGGTATTCACTGCCTCCCCCTAAAACATGGTAGGAAGCTTTGAATCCGAAAGCATAGTCCTTGCAGCCTCAATCAATGTTCTGTTTTTACGTTCGGCCACCCCATTCTGTTGAGGTTCATAAGGTGCACTGAATTGATGCACGATGCCCTTTGATAGGCAATATACACCAATTACAGAGTTTTTAAATTCAGTCCCATTATCACTACGAATATGTTTAACCCTTGTTCCGTAGGAATTCTCCACTTGGTCTAAGAACCCGATGAGCTTTGTAGCCGTCTCGTCCTTCGTACCTAAAAAGAAAACCCAAGAAAACCGTGAGTAATCGTCAGTGATAACTAAGCAAAACCAACTACCTCCTATACTCCTTTTGTTGATAGGGCCAAAAAGGTCCATATGCAACAAATCGAATGTCCAGGTTATGGAGTTCAGCTTCTTGGACTTGTGTGTCTTTTTATGTTGCTTGCCCTTCATGCACGGTAGACACTTGTCTTCAAATTGAAAGCTCTTCAGAGGCACACCTTGCACCAAACCATTCTTCGTTATGTAGTTCATTTTCCTTAGGTGCAAGTGAGCCATGCGTCTGTGCCACAAAACCGATTCCGTCTCCGAAGCTTTTGATAGTAAGCAGATCGGACCCATCGAATTATCTGGCTTGTTCATATCGAGCATGTACAAGTCATTCTTCCTTGGAGCCCGCATCAATATCCAATCTTCAGGTATCTTGAATCCCGGCTTTAGCACTAACGCCTCAGTGTCAGTAAATAACACCGAGTTTTTCTTATCACAGATTTGAGATACACTAATGAGATTATGAACCAATTTATCAACGTGATAAACTTGATCCAATGTAATCGTCCCATTAGTGACTTCTCCAGTTCCAGTGATATTTCCTCCTTTGTTGCCCGCGAATGATACAAATCCCCTATTACCCCCTTGAAGTCTGTGAGAAGACTTCTTTCCCCCGTCATGTGCCTGGAGCAACCACTGTCGACGAACCACTTGTTGTTTGGACCGGTAGTTATCTCCTGCACATGAAAGAAAATAGGTTAGTTATCACGGGGAACCCAAGCCATGACTGACTTGGTAATACCATTCTCGTCCACATACTTGAACTCTTTCAAGTACCCATCTCGCCTTTCAGGTGACTTGGGCCTTTGAACTGAATTCTGTTGTGGTGCCGAGTGATTTAGATTCACTCTTTGCCTTTGAGTAGGCATTTGTTGTGGTGCTCTAGAATAAGTCTTATTATATTGCATTTCAGACTGTGATCCCTGAGCTTTTACCGGAACATATTGTCTAACAGGAGTATGTGACCTAACTGGAGTGTGTGACCTGCTAGGTGTGGTGCTCCTATAGACTTGTTGAGGTGCTGACCTAGATTGATTAAAGACACGATTCGGTGAATTTGTCCTAACGACTTCTTTTGGTCCAACCTTAACCGGTCTTTGTTTCACAACAGGTTTTGGTGCGACCTGCACAGTTTTCTCGGTACTCTGAGAACTACTAGTGCTCGCCACACTTGGTGAGGGCTTAACAGGTGTTGGATTCACTGTCTTAGGGGTAAGTTCTGCTTTCCTATTTGGACAGTGAGAAGCAACATGCCCTTTCTCGTGACATCTAAAGCAAGACATCTTATCCATGGACTTTTTGGTTGGTCCCTTAGATCTAGGTGTCTCACTAGTGTGTATTACCTTTGGTACATCTACAGTGTCTGTCTCTTCGACCTGGTCAGCCCATGAAATTTTCTGTTTTCCTGCAGGTGTTTCACTGGAGGAAGACACAAATTTCACTTTCTTGACCTTGACAGTAGAGTCATCCACCTTAGGTGTATTTTCAACTTTAGGCTCAGGTGTAGGTTCAGGTAGGTCCTCTAAAACTACTGACTTGTCAGTTTTCTCCTGAGGCTGAGGCACATAATTCGCATTGAAAGGTGGAGGAATTTCGTGAAAACCTAGACCTACAGGCTTCTTAGACTGTCTTTGGGCATCTAAGACTTTTCCTAGGTTTAGGCTCGAATTCCTAAACTTTTCCAGCTTGCTATTTGCCTCTGCTACCTTAACCTTGGTCTCGGCTAGCTCTATGTCCTTGTCTTTCAAACTTTTGGTCAAGGCCTCTACGTGCTCATACATAAGTTCTATCCTAACACACTGCTCACTCAGTTTGTCTTTTAGAACGATTACGTCTTGAGCATCAGCCTTAAGCTTTTCTTTTAAATCTTGTTTTATATCATTTAGGCTAGCATTTTCTATTTTTAAGTTTTCATTTTGAGCAGCTATGGTCTTATGTGAGTCTAAGACTAGATTTAACCTATCATTAGAACTAACACATAAAGCACATAAATCACGAAATAGAGAATAAGAAAGACTAACCTTTGAGTTGTCAGATTCCACGTTGGCCATCTGAGCAGCAAACTCCAGCACGGTCTGATCATTCGCTTTCTCTACCCACATCGGACTGCTGTCCCTTGTGGTCGGCTCGTCTTCTTCACAACCATTTTCCGTAACTTCAGCCATGAAAGCTCTAGCATTGGACTCCGGATGTGAACTCTAGTCATAGGAACCATCTAGCTGTCTGTCAGAAGTGACATTGGATATCAGACCCGCTAGATTGGCCTGACCAGATGAGGAACTCGGAAGGTATCTCTGTTGGGACTGACTTTGGTACTGTCCTTGATGCTGACTCTGCCCCTGGTATGTCTCTACCTTCGGTCTTTGACACTCCCTGGCGAAGTGTCCCAATCCCTGACAGTTATAGCATTTCACCTTGGACTTATCAAATCCTATCCCCTTGTTGTTCATCTGCAGATTCCTCCCAGTTCTCTTAATGAATCTTTTAACCCTCTGGGTCACCATGGCCAGTTGCCATTTAAGATCCATTTCCTCTAAGTCATCAGGGTCGACCTGATCGTAATCTTCATCCCAAAGAGCCGGATCATTGATCTTCCCTTGAACGCAATTTCCGTATGCGGCCACAAACGAAGCAAGTAGATTCAGATGCTCCTCCGCTGACTTTGCGCTCATAGGCATCTTCGAATAGCTCTGACTGGTCGATGCCTGTTGGACTTGAGGTTGCGGTTCTTCCGATCTTCCTAACCCTAAGAACGCGCGATTTAATGAGTCTTCGGACTCTGGTGGTGATGACGTTTCTCCGGTGAAAAATGCTGTAGCACTCTTCTGATCAGCTGTCACTGATGATTTTGATGTCTTTCCAAAATACATAGCCGGATTTTGGACTTGCTCATAATCAGTCTCAGCCTTTATCATTTCGAAGTGATATGCCCTCAACGTTCCCACGATGTCATCCAGTGATTGAGCATAGTATTTATCTTCATTCAGCTTAATCATTGCCACGTACATAGCCCATTTGGCTGGTAGGGCATCAAGAAGCTTGTTGTTCTTGTCACTGTCCGAGTACTCAATGCCATGACTTTCAAGCTCTGTTATCAGATGATAGAATCGTGTGATAATATCATCCAACTGTTCATCCTTAAGAGCCTTGAAAATTGCAAACTGTTGGGTCAACAGCTCTGTACGCTTTCTACGTACCCGTGGATTACCCTCACACCTTTTCTGGAGAGACTCCCAAAGTTCTTTCGACGTCCTTTGAGTCCGAAATGTGTGCAAGATATCTTGAGGTAACGCCATACGGATAATAGAGAAAGCCTTGTTTTCAGCTTCAAATAGTTTCTTGTCATCCTCTTTCATCATCTGGTATGACAGAACCTTTTGACGGCCTTCAACCTCAGAAACTGGTGGAATGTACCCTTCATCAATGCACACCCACATGCGCATATCGTTGAATCGTACAAAATCCGTAAATCTGTCCTTCCACCAGTAGTAATCCTCAACTTTCATCAGCTTAGGTGGTGCATTGGCCTTCCCAACTTCGTGATCCATCTCAAGGAATTTCTGAAGGTTTGACATCTTTTCTGAAACAAATTGAATTTAGACTTAATTAATTTAATTCGAAACTAATGTGGATTAACTCTTTCGAATCTAGATAGATTCGAATGTAATTACATTCCAATTTATTTGGTATTAAATTCGATTAAGTATCTTAATTCAATTAGATTCCAAATTATGGCAGATTCGAACAGTTCCTTAGATTCGAAGATATGACAGATTCGAAGGACTCCTTAGACTCGAAGACCCTTAGAATCGAAGGCACAACAGAATCGAAATACAGCAGAATCGAAGCACAGACTCGAAACAGTAACAAACTCGAAACAAACTCGAAACAATATAGACTCGAGATCCAATTCGAATGTAGTAACAGATTCGAAACACCACAGACTCGAAACTGACTGAAATTGACTCGAAAGGAGCGTATTTTGGTTAGACTCGAAAATAAAGTAAAACCCTAATTACCCCTATAGATTCGAGCGCCGCAAACTCGAAAAACGGCTAACACTTTGATTTTTTGACGTTTTACAGATTAAATCACTATTTTTCAAAGAAAAATAATGATTTCGACCAAAAACGTGAAAAACGACAAAGTGTTTCCCGAATATGAATTTGCTAAGCTCAAAAACACGTTTTTGAGAGAAAAACCGTCCAACTAGCGTCAAGAAACCTAGAATGTATCTGATGAACACGAAGAACACCACGAACACTCCGTAGGCTCTGATACCACTTGTAAGGTCTACCAATGCAAGATCTATCTAGACGCGGATCCGTTAACGAGTGCGGAATCCTCGTTGACGGTCAGACGGACAACTCTCAACCAACGGAAACACGGAGACTATTAGACGCTGAACGAACGACACACGAACGATCCTACGTACTAATTCTCTCCGAAACGGGACTCACCTAGCTGATAAACTCGAGATCGCCTATTGCTTAATTCCTCACGAATTCTGCCAAAGGTCCACTAATGATTCGAGTCTATCCCTAATTATAGACCCTGATTCGAGTTTGTTGTGGGCCAACCTCGAATCTGGCCTAAGGCCCATTCGAATCTGTCCATCTGACAGATTCGAATCTAGCCCATTCGAATCTAAGGATACATTCGAATCTATCACAGATTCGAATACCATCCTTAACCTATTCGAATCTAGCCAAAACACTTAAACACTTAAGTGATGAAACTTATGTTTTAACTTATGCTTGACATAATCTTTGACCTTTATGTTTGAACTTCTTGTAATATGTTACATCAAGTTCAAACACACAATCAATAACAGACAAACACATATTAAACATATATATCAAAATACTGGTTTACTCAGAATATTACCTAAATCATAATCGATTAGACTGCTATCGTCACACAGGGTGTACCAACAAATTTGCCTTCTTCAAGCTTCTCCTGATCTATGGGATTCTTCATACTCAAATCGTATCACATTTTCATCCAAATCCTGCAAGGCTCCGATTAATTCTCCTTCAATCATATATGTAGCCTAGGGAGCCTTGCCTTTATCCGTTCCAGTCCCTGACGATGATCCAGACTCCCCCTGAATGATAGCTTGCTGAGCAGTCTGGTTTGAAAGATCTTCTTGCTCACTTTCCTTTTCAGCACTTTGGTCATCTCCTTCGTCTTCTCTCTTGGCTCCCCTCAACTCATCTTCCTAACAACTCTCCCCCTGATCTGCACGATCTTTTAAAATATGCTCCATAACGGATTAAAGAGTTACGATTTGAGCTTGTTCGGCAGTCACAGTTTGATGGAGAAATGCATTTTGTTGATCTAACTTCGTATTGTGTTATTAAAGCTCGGTGAGTGCCCTGGTGAGTTGGAGTATTTGGACCGTCTAGAAATCGACTTTAGCTTTTAATTGTGAAAAGCCTTCGGTGTCTGTGGATGTGGATGCTGATGGAGTGGTGGTAGTGGTTGATGATGGAACTGCGGTGGATGTAGACGGCCCTGCTTGATCTAGGCGTTGGCGCATAGCCTGTTGTTGCCATGCAACCAACGCCTCTTCTTCTAGCACAAAGTCTTCATCTCTCTCTTCCTCAACTTGAAGACTAAAAGATTGACTTTGAACTGGTTGAGGCTGCAGTACAAGCCGAGTACCATGAATAGAAAAAGAAGTGGACGGATTTGCAGCTTCTGTAACGTCACTTGCCGTCTCAGTATATGTCTCTGTGTCCTCAACAGCCTCAGTAGCATCCTCAGGCTGGTAGTTCTCAATATCTTCAAAAATATTGTCCATGGCCTGAGACGGATGAAGAATATCTTGGATCAGCTCTTCAGTTATTGCTTCTTGAGCAGCTCCTCCCTGAGCAAAAATTTCTTCCAAGGTCTCTTGGATCAGATCAACCTGTGACACAGATGTAGTGGCCACAGCTGCCGCGCTGCGGTCCTCGGAGGAGGCTGAACTGAAGTAACCGGTGGCTGTTGAGCCGGTGCTTGTTGTTGCTTTTCATTCACTACCCATTCTTCTCCTTCTAAGGCAATAAAATATGGGTCGAGAAGAGCTCCAAATAATGCAGTCATCAGGGGCTTAACATTTTCTGCCCTTCTTGAATTATGGCTCTGGCACTCTGCAAAAATTCGCTTATCGATCCCTGTTACCACGACCACTTCCGGTAGAGGCAGAAAATTAGGTAGAAAATGCATGATTATTTTCTTCACAAATCGCGGGTATAACAAAAATCTTTCCCGGGTTGGCACCGTTATTTGATGTACAAACTCTTTAAAAAAGAATCCCGAAAAGCTGAACGACTTGTTATATACTAACGAGATCATCCCTGACCGGAGCTTGATGTCCTCGGGTCAAAACTTGCCTTTTTGGGTGCAAAACAGACTAGCATGACATGCATTAGATAACACCATTGTCCAATTAACCCGCTCTTCACATACGAGGCTTTAGCCAAGTTTTATGCATAGCCCATTCTTTGGAAGGCCGATTGCCTTATCGCAGCCGGGAAATCTACTGGGCCATCCTCTTGTGCTACCGTCCCCAAATGAAGAATTTCCCCCAGATTGTCTGCTAAAAATTCAATTGCTTGCCCGTTTACAGTTGTCTTTAGAACCGGAGGCACCACTGAACTATCCACATGTACCGTATTCCAAAACTAACGAATGTATTGTATTATTAGCGTTGGATTATGAGTCAACGCATAGACTACTCGGGATCTTGTTAGAAATTCCAGAATCTGTCGATACTGCCCTGCTTGTGGAGCTTGCAGGTCTATGTTAAAAATCATATTGTGCAAACTGAAAAATGCACGATCTGCCATTCTTGCACACATAATAAATAGTGAAATTCTGACATTATCAATTTTGGAAAATTTTTGAATTCATTCAAATTTGATTAAGTTCGTTTGAACTTAATTACCTTCGAACTTAAGTGTAAGTTCGTGTGTCTCAAATGCTCTAGGAATTTAATGTCCTTCGAACTTAAGGTTAAGTTCATTTGACTTCTAGAGACCCTACGAACATAATCACCTTCGAACTTAGGCTTAAGTTCGTTTGATTGTGGGAGGCCCTACGAACTTAAGCTAAGTTCGTGTAACATTCGAACTTGTAGATATTTCTTGTAGTAAGTTCGTATTCATGAGGAGCTACGAACTTGTTCTTGTTTGAACAAGTTCGAAGTCGGCCTGTTGAGTATCAAAACCTCCTTTTTAATCCCTTTTAGACGTAAATGACCAATGCATCTAGTCCTAAAAGATTCTAATTGAGTTTATTCATAATCAATTTTAAGTTTTATGACCCTATACTTAGTATTTAAGAACACTTAGTATTCGGTCATTTTAAACCTAAAATACACGATAATCACAGCATTAAAAGTCCCAATAATCACTTAGTTTGTGGTTTGTGAGTTAACACAACAATATCTAAGTGTATGTTCGAGATGGAAATGCATGGATCTTCATGGAACAGGAACCAAAATCGAGAAGTCGATAAGTTCGAGATCGCTGGACTAAGTTCGAGGTCGCCTTGCAAAGTTCGTGAGTAGTAAGTTCGAGAGTAGGTGATCGAATTTAATGATGTGTGCCCTATTTATACCCCCTACCGTGCCTCGAACTTAGCTTATATAAGTCCGAACCACTCATAAGTTCGTTTGAAACATAGCTTCGAACATAGGTCTTATTCGAACTTAAGTGAAAATTTGTAAACCTTTGAATAAATTTCAACTTTTCCAACTTTTGCCACTTTTTCATCATTACGATACTTTTTCCACTTTACAAAACCATTCACACTAATGAAACAAATTATCACGCAATTTTGTTTCTCCAACATAAATGCATCCGAGTAATTTGACCTCGTTCCAATTTATTAAAAAGAAAATGAACTAAACTAAAATAAAATAAAATAGAATAAAGTTAAATAAATAAAGTTAAATAAAAAAGAAATAAAATTGCAATAATTTAAAGATACATTTTGCGAGAGTGTCATAGAAGGCTCAATCTGATAGCTTTGTCAACGCACTTTCGGTGTTGCACTTTCACACTTTGGAATTTTTGATTCCTTTGATTCTTTGTCGTAACATACACACCATGTCGAATGCCTGTATGTTTGTCCACTTAAGCACTCAACACTTTTCGGTACTTGCAAATCATCTTTAAAAGGCAAACATCGGACACAGTTCTGTATTTACATACAACAGAGTGTCTTTGTTTGTCTTAGGGTAGAGCATCCTTCTTTTATCTTACAAAGACAGCGGTGACAGGTCTGTACTCATATACAACAAAGCGACATATCTTGCTATATTGAGTAAAAACGGCGGCGACAGGTCTGTACAAACGTACAACAAAGCGACTTATTTTGACTCTCTTTACATTTCATGCTTGCTCTTGCTTAAGATGTATTTTGATGAAGCCATACATCCCAGACTGATTTACATACCTCATTCATAGTTATTGTATGTGAGCCTTTAACACAGAAATTAAGACCTTTTGGTCATACATCTAAGTTAGTTACACATATGACATTTTCTTGATTCTTTTATTAGCTTTTATGAAAACCTTCATGTTTTATGCCTACCAACATGTCAGAACATGAACATGTATATCACTTAGAATTTTTAGTGCATTACGTGTGAAAGTATAACACTTAGAGTTTGTTAAACTGTGCTAAATTTCGTCACGTTGAGCATTTAAAGTCTAAGACATCTCTCTTTGTTTTTAATCATCTGTTTTCTTTTTTGAAGTTTTTTATGGGATTCTGTCTTTTTTCTTTTGTTTTTTTTTTCCTTTTTTTTAAGTGAACTAACTAACAAGATAAACTAGTAACTTAAAAATAGTTAAAAAGAAAGAAAATCTACTGAGGTCAGGTTACTCTAGATTACGCATTCCGTTTAGATGGACTAACAACTCAAAGCGTGATCTATCAAATGCTTTTGTGAACTGATCCGCAAAGTTGTCTTTCGTTGGAACTTTTACAATTTTATCAGGTTTTTCTCAGCACAGTCACGAATAAAATGATGTGATATATTTATGTGCTTTGTCTTACTGTGCTTTACCGCATTCTTGGTTATGGCAATTGTGGATTGATTGTCTATCATAATGGAGTATGAGTATAAGTCAAACCGTAATCCCGCAATTGTTGTTGAATCAACAGAACCTTTGACAAGGAACTACCAGCAGCTACATAATCGGTATCGCATAACATTATGTCAGGTCGGGAAGCAGTTAAATACATGAGTGACCCAATCATGGCGTGATATAAAGTCGGATCCACATCAGTATCACTATCGGTACCCGGTCCGAGATTGTGATTGACTTGTATAGGAGTACTGAAGTGTGCTGTAAGCTTTGTTTCTTTCATCCTGAAACGCTCTAAAATATCATAGACATACTTCGTCTGATGAATGAAAATCCCCTCCTTTTGTTGTTCAACTTGTAAACCAAGAAAGAAGTAAGGCACTCCCATCGCACTCATCTCAAACATGGATTTCATAACCTTCTCAAAATCTTTGCACATTTGTTCATTTGATAACCTGAAGATGATGTCGTCCACATACACTTGTACCAGTATGAAATCATCACATTTCCTTTTAACGAACAGTGTACTATCCATTCTCCCTCTCTCAAACCCATTGTCCAAAATGTGAGTAGACAGTCTCTCGTACCATGCCCTAGGTGCCTGATGTAATCCATACAAAGCCTTATCAAATCTATATACTCTGTTTGGATACTTGGGATCAGTAAACCCTGGCGGTTGCTTGACATACACCAACTCCTTCAATTTACCGTACAAGAAGACACTCTTGACGTCTAGCTGATATACTTTGAAGCCTTTGAAGGACCCGAACGCTAGAAACAATCAAATAGCCTCAAGCCTCGCTACTGGTGCAAACACCTCATTATAATCAATCACTTCTTCTTGGTTGAACCCTTTGACCACAAGTCTTGCCTTGTTACGAGTAACTATGCCCCAATCATCCCTTTTGCACTTAAAGACCCATTTGGTCCCTATAACAAATTCTCCTCGAAGCAATGGCACTAACTCCCAGACTTCTAGATTTCTGAACTGTGAAAGTTCCTCTTGCATAGCTTCAACCCAAGAATAATCCTTCAGAGCCATTTGTACATTCTATGGCTCGACTTGTGAAATGAAACACGAGTATAGACAAGTTTGAAAGGCGTCGGAGTCATTGATCATCGATGATAACGCTGTGTTACTATTGACACTACTCCTAGTTCCCATTTTTTATCCTATTTTGCCTAATGAGTGTGTGACTTCAGATGGAACATTCACCTCATGATCACTGTCTTCTGAGGCTGAATTACTTATCTTTTTTTCATCCGTAGGCAACAAATGTTCCTCATTTGTTGAGGACCCGTCTTCTGTCGATGCATTTTGAGATGTTGTGGGAATGCTCAAATTTGGAAAGACTCTACCCTCGTTGTTAAGATTTAAAGATGAGAAGTCATTTTCCACAGGTGCTGCGTCACCACTAAAAGGAATGTTAAATGATTCAAACACTTAGTCATAATCAAATAATCTTTCTGGACCACTTTGGGGTTCATGTGAATAACTAGTTACATCAATGTTATACACAATTTCAACTGTACCAGTAGTTTTATTAAAAACCCTCTTGTTTGGTGACTTTGGGACATAACCTAGGAAGTATCCTTCGTCAGCCTTTTCACCAAACTTAGGTTGATGTTTCGTTTTTAATAAAGTACATGGCACCCCAAACTGTTCAAAGCGAGTTAAATTCGGTGGTCTTTTACTCAAAATTTCATAACAGGTTTTGTTCAATGATTTGACAGTAAGGACTTTGATTAAAACATGACAAGCGGTATTCACTGCCTCCCCCCAAAACATGGTTGCAAGCGTTTAATCCGAGAGCATAGTCTTTGCTGCCTCAATCAATGTCGTGTTTTTCCGTTCTGCCACCCCATTTTGTTGTGGTTCATATGGTGCACTAAATTGATGCACTACGCCTTTGTTTAGGCAATATACACCAAATACTACATTTTTAAATTCTTTTCCGTTATCACTTCTAGTACGTTTTACCCTTTTCCCATATGAGTTCTCAACTTGGTCTAGAACCGAATCAACGTGCCTGCTGTCTCGTCCTTTGTACCTAGAAAGAAAACCCAAAATAATTGTGAGTAATCATCAGTAATAACAAAACAGTACCAACTCCCACCTATACTCCTTTTGTTGATTGGACCGAAGAGATCCATATGCAACAAATTGAAGGTGGAAGAGATTGAGTTCTGTGTCTTCGATTTGTGTGACTTCTTATGTTGCTTCCCTTTCTTGCACGGTACACACTTATCTTCAAACTGAAAACTCCTTAGTGACCACCTTGCACAAGGCCATTTTTCGTGATGAAATTCATCTTCCTTAAGTACAAGTGTTCCATACGTTTGTGCCACAGCAAAGATTCAATCTCTGATGCTATGGAAAGTAGACAAATAGATCCCATCAATGAATCTGCTACAGACATGTCCATCATGTACAGATCATTCACCCATGGGGCTCTCATCATAATCCACTCTTCATGTATCTTGAATCCTGGCTTTAGCACTAACAGTACCTTATCAGTAAAGAGGACTGAATTTTGTTTATCACAGATCTGGGAGACACTAATGAGATTGTGATCAAGCTTATCTACATAGTAGACTTGATCAAGAGTTATAGTCCCATTAGTGACTATTCCTATTCCAGTGATATTGCCTCCTTCATTCCCAGCAAATGAGACAAACCCCTTGTTCCCTCTCTTGAAGTTCGTCAGTAGACTTCTCTCCCCAGTCATGTGACAAGAGCAACCACTATCTACAAACCATTTGTTGTTAAGACCTGAAGTTAACTCCTGCACATGAAAAAAAACAAACTAGTTATCACGGGGAACCTAAGCCATGACTGACTTGGTAATACCATTCTCGTACACATAGTTGAACTCTTTCAAATAACGATCTCTCATTTCCAGTGACTCGGGTTTTTGAGTAAGAACCTATTGTGGAGCTGAGTGATTAATGTTCACTCTTTGCCTTTGGGTTGTCATTTACTGTGGAGCCCTAGAGTAATTTCTGTAATAATGCATTTCATTGTTATAACCCTGGGCTCTTCCTGGTGTCTGATGTCTGTTGGGAGTATCAGACCTAACTGGAGTATAACTTCTCTTAGGGATATTATTCCTAATGACAGGTTCTGGTCCAGACCTTGATTGACCAGGGACTCTATTCGTTGTATTAGTCCTATGCCCTTCATTTTTTTTTGATTAACACCAGTGTTTGTTTAGTACCAACTCGTGAGGTCGCATTCGAGTTCTTCTCAGAATTTTGAGAACTACTGGAGTTTGCAATAATAGGTACTGATTTTAAGGCCCTTTGTTCTTGCTTTTCTATAGTAGTTGTAGCATCTGGTTTCTTATAGGGACAGCTAGCAGCAACATGACCTTTTTCATGACATCTAAAGTAAGACATTTTGTCAATAGACTTCTTATACGCACTCTTTGACTTAGGAGTCTGACTAATATCCTGTTCTTTTCGTTTCAAATACTGTGTTCAACACCTATTGGTTATTATCACTCACAGTTTTTGCCCCTTCTAGTTTTGCCTCACTAGTAGACTGCACAAACTTAATAGTTTTCTTAACCTTGGGGGTTGTTGTTGACACTTTAGCTGTTCATACCTTATCAGTCTCAGTTACGTTTACTTCCTCTGATTCAACTATTTCTTTGGTCTTATCCTGAGGGAGAGGCACATAGTTACTATTGAAAGGTGGAGGCACATCCTGATATCCTAGGCCCACTGGTTTCTTAGATTGTCTCTGCAAATCTAAGATTTTGCCTAAATTCAAGGATGAGTTCCTAAACTTCTCCATGTTACTATGAGCCTCAGCAAGTTTAACCCTCGCCTCGGCTAATTCTTTATCTTCAAGGAGATCTCTTTGGTCAATGACTCTATATGCTCATAAATTAGCTCGTTTCCGACACATTGCTCGCTCAATTTGTCTTTTAGAGCTACTACATCTTGAGCATCAACTTTCATTCTAGCCCTAAGATCTTCCTTAATATCTAGCAGACTAGCATTTTCAGATTTTAAAGATTGGATTTGTGCTGTCATGGATGAATGTGATTCTAGCACTAGGTTCAACTTATCATATAACGTAGTACATAAAACACATAAATCATGAAGCGTAGAAAAGCTTAGAGATACCTTTTTCCGATCAGATTCCACGTTGGCCATCGGAGCTGCAAACTCAAGAGTCGTCTGCTCCTCAGATTTTTCCAATACCAAACGATTTGTATAGGATTGTCGGGTGTCCTCCCTCTTTTCTTCTTCAGCTCTGCTATCAGTCTCGGTTACCGCAGCCATAAAAGCTCTAGCATTTGATTCTGGATGCGAATACCAGTCATAAGTACCATCTAACTGCTTGTTAGAAGATACATTCGTGAGTAACCCAACTATTGAAGCTTGATTCCCTGAACTGGCTAAATTCTGTCGTCCCTGATTCTGATAGTTCTCAACATTTGGCCTTTGACATTCTCAAGCAAAAAGATCCAACCCCCGACAGTTGTAACACTTCACCTTTGGCTTATTAAACCCAACACTGTTACTCACGCTAAGGTTCCTCCCAATTCGTTTCATAAACCGCTAAACCCTATGTGTGACCATGGCCTGTTGCCATTGCAGGTCCATCTGCTCTAAATCGTCAGGATCTACCTGATCATAATCCTCCTCGCATAGAGCTGGATCATTGATTTTTCCTTGAATGTAGTTGCCGTATGCTAATACAAACGAAGCTAGAAGATTTAGTTGCTTCGTACCTGACTTAGCACTCATAGGCATTTTAGTTTAACCTTGAGAAGTTGATCCTGAATTTTGTGGTTGATCTTCCGGTTTTGAAAACCCTAAAAATGCCATACCACTAGATTCTTCAGCTTCTACTGGTATACCTACCTCTTCTCCAGAAAAGAACGTTGTAGCACCCGACTTTGAAACACTAGAAGTTGATGTTTTGACTTTCCAAAGTACATCTCAGGTTCATGTATCTGATCGTACTCCATCTCCTTCTTCTGAATCTTAAAGTTCTAGGCCCTCAGAGTTCCAAAAACTTCCGCAAGGGTAAGAGTGGTCAGTTTATCTTCATCATGCTTTATCAACGTAGTGTACATCTCCTACTTTGCTGGTAATGCATCTAGAAAATTTTCAATTTTATCAGATTCTTGATACTCAACACTATGATTATCAAGTTCTGTCAGAAGGTGATAGAACCTTGTAATTATTTCATCCAAGGTCTCATTCTTCATCCCCTTGAAGATTGCAAATTGCTATTTCAATAATTCCGTTCTCCCCTTTTTAACCCTAGGATTTCCCTCACACCACTTCTCTATGGCTTCCCAGAGCTCTTTTGAAGTTCTGTGATTTCTGAACGTGTGAGAATTTCCAAAGGTAACGCCATTCTAATCGACGATAGAGCCCGATTCTCAGGTTCATAAATATTCTTGTCCTCATCCTTCATGTGTTGATAGGATAGTTGCTTCAATCTACCCTCGAGCTCTTGTGTTGGGGGAACATAACCTTCATCAATGCATATCCATATACGCATATCATTTAATCTAGCAAAGTTCGCAAACCTATCTTTCCACCAGCTTGGGTGGTGGATTTGATTTTCCCTCTTCGTGATCCATTTCAAAGAACTTATGCAAACTTGACATTCTCGTAAAACTTTTTGTTCACGAACTTAACTTATTTAAATTTTAAAACAAATTTTGAAACAAATTCGTACGGACTTAGGTTAAGTTCGTAGGAATTTAATTTTAAATTCATTTTACTAAATTAAGTTTGTTTTAATGTTAAGTTCGTGGTCACTAAGTTCGAAATAATTAAATTCATGAAACCCTAGATCGAATCTGACAAGTTCGAATCTACCAAGTTCGAGACTTATCAAGTTCGCAGATTGTCAAGTTCGAGAAACCCTAATCGGTCAAGTTCGAACCCTCACAAATTTGAGAGCCTTACAAGTTCGTGGAGGAGCTTCTGACAAGTTCAAGAAACCCTAAAAATACTCCTAAGTTCGAGCGCCGCAAGTTCGTGAAACGGCCAAAAATTTGACTTTTTCAAAAATTTAGATTAAATCAATGCTTTTAAGAGCAAAAACAATGAATTCTACTGAAAAGTTGAACTAAGATGAATACTGGCTAGGTAAACTGCTCGAAAACACTGAAAACGACCAAAAAAATGTGTGATTTATCCGTAAAACGCCAAGAAACCAATGAATGTTCAACTAAACGCGAAGTACACAAAGAACATTTAACTAGTGTCTGATACCACTTGTAAGGTGATCAAGTCTACGGATCGAATCAAGGCGCGACGTCATCCAATGAGTGCGGAATCCTCGTTAGACGCTTAACGAATTTATCACGCATGAAATACGGAGCCTAACACAATGACAGCCGATATGATACCGACCCCTCATGATGTATTGATCCTGAAACTCTCTGAAAATGATTTAGTTCATCTGTGCACTTTTACAAACTCTGAAATCGTAGCTCTCCAAAAGTCTCTCAAATTACACAAACAAGTTAATTATATAAAACCATTAATTTCGTGCATGACCCAAGCCCACGAACTTACAAGTTCAAGCCCATGCAGAAACAAACTTAGGTAAGCTAAGTTCGTACGAACTTGTGTGACTTAAGTTCGTGGCCTATGCCTTAAGAACTTATTCTCACAAGTTCGTTACCTCATGAACTTATCTTCACAATCATGAACCTAACATGCAACTGTAAACACTATACACAATCATGAACAAACAAACATGACTTGTATTAATAAAGCCCAATTTTAATACATATGACTATCTATAGCATATCTAGACTTCTATCGTCACACTAGGTGTACCAACATAGGGAATCACGATTGCACTTAGAACGTCCAACAACCCGTTAAACCCCTCGGTATCCCTAGTGGACGAGTGTTTTCTCGTGAGGGTTTTTAAAAACACACCCACAAAGTTCTCTGGGTTCCCTCCCAAGAAGCGCTAAGTTTTACGTCTTCAGCAAGACGTACTGCTCCTATACTAGTCTAAGTATGTTTAAGATCTTTTACCCTATTTAGTTCATATACTAGCATATTATTGGTGGCCCATAACTTTAACCTGTGTCTAATTGAAACCAGGGTATTTTGAAAATGGATAATAATTGTTCATCAGGGAACGAGTCCCTAATGTGATCAGTTAAGTCTAATAGGAGAACTGGGAGCCTATAGTTGGTTGGCAACAACATTCTAAGTCGAACCTACTGCCTCTTTATATTTTACTAACACTTGCGGTAGAGCTTTGTCTTGTGCCTCGGTTAGATCTGATGAAATAATGACTGGAATAGTGTCATTCTGACCTAAGAAGACATATTTCAAATGCAGAGGTAAGGTTTTTACTTCTAGAACAGGTGGTTGTTCTATTGAAGGCCTTGCAAACTGAGACATAGTAGTAGGTAGCTTCTTTGTCTTATGGGTTAACGGTGGTTTTTTAGGTTCCAACGTAGGATCTATGATTGCCTCCAATTCATTGCATGTATGAGAGTTCATCTTAGCAATTTCATTCTCGGCAAAGAATAGCTTAGTGGTATCCTTGGCACTGATCAGTGAACCATGCCGCTGCTTAAGCTGATCCACCGCATCTATCATGTAACATTCTGAATCAATTGAAGCAGCGGTGGAAGCATTGAACACGTTTAGTCGCATCTTGCGATTTCCAAAGGCAATGTCTACAGCCCCCGTTCTACAGTTAATTTGAGCATTAATTGTAGCTAAGAACGATCTGCCTAAGATAATGGCCGGCTGGTTTTCTCCAAAAGAACTCTTTGTATCTAAGACTAACTAGTCGACCGGATAGTAAAAATCGTCTACTTTTACTATCACGTCCAATAAGATACCCTTGGGTATTTTGTTGACCGATTTGCCAGCTGTATAATAATGTTTGTAACTGGACTAGATCATGTTTGTCAAACAAATTTCCGGGTAAAATGTTTACACTGGCCCCAAGGTCGAGTAATGCCTTTTTAATTTGCACATTGCCAATTGTCACTTGAATCAAGGGTGATCCAGGATCTTTCAACTTTGGTGGCAAGGAATTTGAAATCACTGCACTTACTTGCTCAGTTAAATTGATCTGCTTGGGAAGCGAGACCTTAACTTTTTTTTCTGCGTGCAAATATCTTTTAGAAATTTTGCATAAGAGGGTACTTGTTGAATAACCTTGACCAATGGGATATTGATCTTGACCTGATTGAATAAATCCCACAAATCCTCGGGTTGTGGACCTCTCTTACCATAGGGGGACGATTTTGGAATTTCAAGAGCAGCGGGTAAGGAGGAGGAACTGTAGTGTCCTGATCCTTAACCGCCTCCCCAACTTTGGGAGTTGGGATATCTGCCTTGATTGGTTCTTTGAAGGTAATTTTCTTAGAATCTTTCTTCTTTTTTGGATCCTCTTCTTCTTCATATAGACCTCAGTGTCGGTGTCTTCTTCTACTTCTTGTTCTTTTGGCATCTCGATCTTATTATCCACCTTTCTACCACTTCTTAAGGTGGTCACCTTGAATACTTCATTAACTTCATGCTTCTTCTCCTTGCCGCGTGCTTGCGAAGGGTTTGGAACAGTGTTACTTGGAAGCTTTCCCTCCTTTCTTTTTGTGAGCGATTCGACTATCTGAACTATTTATCGACTCAACATCTCGTTCAAAGCCAATTGTTGCTTCATGAATTCTGCAAACTCTGAAAATTGGGAAGAACTCGTATTCGTCTTCGCATGAAAGTGAGGTTGATCGCGTTGGTTCGGATTGTAATATCGCTCATCATTAGCAGCAGAACTTTAAGCATATTGATATTCTCTTCGTGATGGTGTGGTTCATACATTGGTTGGGACTGATGATCGGAATGCTGATCATTTTTCAATCGAAAATTAGGATGATTTCTCCATCCCGGATTGTAGGTTTCCGAAAATGGGTTATCCCTCTCCCAATGCGCTCTGATACCATATACTTATGTATCATATTTTTCTCAGTGGGTTACACTTGAGGACATGCTTCAGAATGATGAGATGGATCTCTGCATATTACGCAGTTAACTGATGCAGCAGGGTTTTGGCTAAAACCCTTTACCAGTTGATCTATCTTATTTCCGAGTTCTGATATTTCACTTTTTACTTCATGTTTCCAGACATTGTCTATACCCATCACCTGAACTCCGATGTTATTTTTAGAACCAGCATGAACTTTACGACCTTTACTGAGTTGATTCAGTAATTCCCAAGCCTCATCATCTTCTTTGTAAGGTCACCACGCCTACAGATCGAATCAAGGCGCGACATCGTCCAACGAGTGCAGAATCCTCGTTAGACGCTTAACAAATTGATCACGCACGAAACATGGAGCCTAACACATTGCCTGCTGATATGACACCGACCCCACACGATGTAATGTTCCAAGACTCTCTGAAATCGCTCTCAAGTTCGTCTGCTAGATCTCACCAACTCTGAAAACGTATTTCACCAAAAGTCCCTGAAATTACTCAAACAAGTTCATAATATAACCCTTAAGTTCGTGCATGGCCCCAAGCCCACGAACTTACAAGTTCAAGCCCATGCAAATACGAACTTAGGTCAGCTAAGTTCGTACGAACTTTTGTGACTTAGGTTCGTGGCCTATGCCTTTGAGAACTTATTCTCACAAGTTCATTACCTCAAGAACTTATCTTCACAATCATCAACTTGACATGCAAATGTAAACATCATACATAATCATGAACAAACCAACATGACTTGTATTAATAAAGCCCTATCTATTACATATGACTATCTATTACATATTTAGACTGTTATCATCACACAAGGTAAACCAAAAGACTCCCCCTTGACGATAGCTTCTAGTAGATATTTATTACTCTAAAGAACTAGGCTTATTTAAACTACTACCTGCATGTAGACCCTGTTCAATCCAGACTTTAACTACTTTCTGGTATTTATTGCCTTCTAAGCTCCAACCTTCATGAAAATAGATTGCCTGCTCATGAAGCTTCTACAAGTCACCCTGAGAAAGATTTACAAGATGCAGGGGATCATATACCTTCAAAATAACTTTCTCGTCTTCATCTTCCATTATTGCTTCAGCTGTCTCGTTGTCAACATACCACCACTTCTTGTTCCTGAGAACGTCTTGTGGCATGATCTTGAACGGAACCTTCTTCAAGCACTTAAAAGGTTTATATTACATCTTCATCAATGGCCTGCCTGTCAATGGATCTATCCTTGCTTCATCCATGACTCGCTTTCCTATACTTGGCATAATTCTCTCAAACCTTCCAGACTGACCCTCTTTTCTAATATTTTTTGCTATAACTTCAGCATACTAGTCGTTTCCTAGGTTGATCAAATCTTTCCATGCCAACTCTTTAACTTCACACTTAGGCAATGAATTAAAAACTTTAAACCTTCTTCGCAAGTACTGTAGCCCTTCTCTTCTTTTCAGGACAAATAGCTGCAGTTCCCTGTCAAAGAACCAGCTTAGAATCCCACCGGATGACTATCCTGGACTAGGCAGCTTCATTCCTTCTTTATTGCCAATTCAGCCTTTTGCTCTTCCTTCTTATGCCATAAACTCCTCTTCTCCTATTTGGTCATCTCCCTGTCAGTTGTATCAGATTCTGATTCATCATTATCTGCGAATCTCAGCCAATCAATGTCTACCAAATTCCGATTTTCATTCTTGTATAGCTCCGTGACTGGTTGTTTCCGAATGACCACTTCATTCACTTCATCGTCTTCATCCATAACTACCTCGTCATCGGATTTCCAGTCAGTTACATACTCAGGAATGAATTCACCTTCTTCAAGCTCCTCCTAATCTATGTAATCTTCAAACTCAAACCAAATCTCTTCTTCATCTAGGTACATAAAGGCTCCAATTAACTCTTCTTCATTTACTTCCGTAGCCTAGGGAGCCTTGCCCTTGTCCTTCTCAACCCCAGAAGACGAACCAGACTCCCCCGGAACTATAGCTTGTTGAGTAGTCTATTTTGAAAGATCTGCTAGCTCACTTGATTTTTCGACACTTGGGTCATCTCCTTCTTCTTCTCTTATCCAGGCCCTCAGCTCATGCTCTTTACAACTACTCTCCCCGTGAGCAGCACGATCCTTCAAAATCTGCTCCAGTAGGGCATGTAGTGTAGCGATCTGTTGTTGTTGAGCCACCATACTCTTATCTAACTCTTCATTGTGTTGATCTAACTGGGCATTATGTTGTTGTAGCTCACTAACCGCCTTGGATAGCTGAAAAATTTGGACGGTTTGGAAATCAACTTTCACTTTTAGTTGATTAATGGTCTGGGCGTCTGTCGATGTTGATGTTGATGGAGTGACGACGGTGGTTAATGATGGAACGGCGGTTGATGTTTACAGCCCTGATTGAGCTAGGATTTGGCGCTTAGCCCGTTATTGCCTTGCAACAAACGCCTCTTCTTCTACCACAAAGTCCTCGTCTCTTTCTTCCTAATCTCTAAGTCTGAAAGATGGAGTTTGAACTGTGTGCGGCTGCACTACAAGCCGAGGACCAAGAACTCCAAAAGAAGTTGAGAGATTTGCTGCTTCCCTGACATCACTCGCAGTCTCAGAATCTGTGTCTGTGTCAACAGCCTCAGTAACATTCTCTGGCTGATAGTTCTCAATATTTTCAAAAATATTGTCCATGGCCTCAGGCGTTTGAAGATATCCTAAATTAACTCCTCAGTGATGGATTCTTGTGTCGCTGCCTCCTGAGCAAAAATTTCTTCTAATGTTTTGTGAATCGGGTTAGCCTGAGTTACCGATGTGGTAGCCACACCTGCCGCTGCCGTTTGAGGTGTAGGCTGAATTGGAGAAACCGGTGCTTGGGTCGGTGCTTGCTGTTGGGGCTCATTAACAATCCAATCTTCGCCTTCCGGGGCAAAAAAATTTGGGTCGAGAAGAGATCCAAACAATGGAGTCATTGGGGGCCTAACATTCTCATCCCTTCTTGGATCATGGCTCTTGCAGTCTGAAAATCTCTTGTCAATCGCTGCTACCACGACCACTTCCGGAAACGATGGAAGATTAGGAAGAAAATGCCTGATTATCATCATCATAAACCTCGGGTATAACAAAAATCATTCCCGGTTTGGCTCCGTAATGTGTTGCACAAATTCACCAAAGAACAATCCCGAAAAGCTAAAGGGCTTGTTATACACCAACGATATCATCCCTGACTGTAACTTGGATGTCATTGTGTCAAAACCTGCCTTTTTTGGCGCAAAGCATACGAGCATAACATGCATTAGGTATCGTCACTGTCCAATTAATCCACTCTTGACATACGAGGCCTTTGCCAAGTCTTGTGCATAGCCCATTCGTTGGAAGACCGCTTGTCGTATCATTGTCGGAAAATCCACTGGGCCATATACTTGCTCTACTGTCCCCAATTGAAGACTCTCTTTAGATTATTCGCTGAAAATGTAATCCCTTGACGTTGACAGTAGCCCTCAGAACAGGAGGCACTACTAAACTATCTACATGCAAAGTTCCCCAAAACTGTCGGATATATTGAATTATAAGCGTTGGGTTGTGAGTCAACGCATAAGCAATCCTCGATCGTGTCAAAAATTCTAAAATTTCTCTATACTACCGCGCCTCAGCAGCTTGGATGTCTATGCTTATTACCATATTGTGCTTATTAAAGAAAGCACGATTTGCCACTTCTGCACACAAAAGAAATAGTTAAATTCTGAAAAATTAAATTTTGGAAAAAACATAAATTCATTCGAACTTGATTAAGTTCGTTCAAACTTAATCACCTTCGAACTTAGTTGTAAGTTCATGGTAATCAGAATTCCTACGAACTTAATGGTAAGTTCGATGGAGGCCTTCGAACTTGTATGCCTACGAACTTGTAGATATTTTGATCAATGTTCGTAGGTTCCTCAAGTTCGAGACATGATGAACAAGTTCGAAGTTGAAAATATGAAAACCTAAACTTATGATTTAAACCTTTTTAGACTTAAATGACCATGAATCTATAACTAATAGGTTCTAATCAAGTTTTTTGATGTTTTATTTCAGGTTTTATAACCCTATACATAGTATTTAAGAACACTTAGCATTTGGTTAATTTAATCCTAAAATACACGATTTTAGACCATTAGAATGTCCAAAACAACACTTACTTAGTTTCTTGTGTGATAAATCAACAATAAACACTAGTAAGTTAGAGATGGAATAGTAATTTCTTCATGAAACAAACCCGACAAGTTCGTAGTCGCAGGAATAAGTTCGAGATCGCCATAATAAGTTCGTGAGTGTGTAAGTTCGAGAGTAGGTGATTTAATTGAATGTTGATGCCCTATTTATATACTCACTGTGTCTTGAACTTAGGTCTTTCAAGTTCGTTCAAACTTATGGTCACGAACTTATGTCCAAATTTTGAAAAACTTCGAAAAAATATTCAACTTTTTCAACATTTGTGACTTGTTCAACTTTCACAACTTTTACAACTTTTCGGAAAACTTTACATTAAGCAAACAGATTATCATGCAATTTTGTTTGTCCAACTAAAATGCAACCTACTAACTGACCTCGACCCTATTTATTTAAAAATAAAATGAACAAAAATAAAATAAAATAAAATAAAATAAAGAAATTAAATTGTAGAAATTTAAAGATAAAAACAGACTAACTAAATATTTTTGCGAGTGTGTCAAAGAAGGTTCCATCAGAAAGCTTTGTCAACTCACTTTCGGTGTTGCACTTTCACAATATGGAGTTATTTGATTCCTTCGATTGTTTGTCGTAACATACACACCAAGTCGATTGTTGGTATGTTTGTCCACTTAAGCACTCGACACATAGGATTTTCCTTTGGCCTTTTTATTTATCAAGAAACTACCTAACGTGTCCCACGCTTAGACATATTTCTATGATCAAGACAGAGATATAATGATTATGACTTTTTGGTATTTGTAGATCATCTTTAAAAGGCAAATGTCGAACACAGTTCTGTATTTACATACAATAGAGTGTCTTAGTTTGTCTTAGGGTAGAGCATCCTTCTTTTATTTTAGTGTAACATCCAGCACTAAACCAGGTGTAACATCCTGAATTTGAGCCTGCTACGTGGTTTTAATTTATTGGCTCATTTACTTATTATTATTGCGTTGTTCCAATTAAATTCCGTTTCGTGAATTTAACGTGTCAAGATTGAGTGATACGTGTCTCCGAGTTATTAATTAGTGGATTAATTATCTCCTTGAGATCGTGGCTTTAATTGGGTCCTAATGATATAAATTGTGAAAAAGTGATATCGGGTTCGGATTTATCGGGTTCGGGACTTGCTTAATTGAGAATCCGGATATATATGAAGGTCTGTGACCTTATCTCTTTCACTTCCCCTTATCTAAATCAAAAAGGTGTGTGTTTTGTGTGTGAAATTTGGAGCTCCAGCAAGAAGAAGCTGAGATTAATCAAGAGGATTTGGCTGCTGAGAGTTGATCTTCTTCTTCATCGTGATTGTGTCTTGGAGGTTCAAGAGGTAAGAAGCTTCAAATTGAGGATCTAAATTTGTGTTATATGTTATGAGAATTGTATAGGTTGGTTTATAAGTTATAGGGGACTGTTATATAGTGTTTGTATATGTGTTTTTGAGCTGGAAATCGGGTATAGAAAGGAGTATTACTCCTGGTTCAGCTATGGAGTTTAAAGGTCAAGACTGAGAGCAGGTACCTGGTCGCGGCGCGACGCGCAGGGGTCCGCGGCGCGACGCACAGAGGAATTTGGGCGCGACGCGGGGTGCAGGGGCTTAGCGGCGCGAACCGCAGCCTGCAGGGAGAAATTGGGTTGATCATTTGGGGGGAGTCTCGGATCGTTTATTGGTCGGGTTCCTTCGGAATATTGTTGAATTGAATTGTTTGGGATATTGGGTCTCGATAGGAATTCCGTAAAAGAGTTTCGGGGAACAATTGTCCGTCTGGGATTGTGTTTCGGGTTTATATTAATTGAAATAGTTATGCTTGACTTGAGTTACATGGTTATCGAGTTGTGTTAACGTGGAGAATTCGTGACGATTACAGGTTCTAGCCGATCACGTGCCGAGCCGCATTAAGAGTTTCGGGTTTCAAGTCGAATCGGGTAGTCGGTGAGTACTCGAGTTCTTTTAAAAATTCACGTGCATTCTTTCGAGTCGTTTATGTGATTGTGATATATATGTGTATGAGACTGTGATAGCGCGCAGGTATGAGTTTCTCTACCCTATATGTGCTATATGTGTTTGAATTGCAGGTGTCCGCGATAGGTGATCGCGCAGGCTGACTGTCCCTAACCAGTCATGAGATATGAGACTGTATATATACAGTAGTGAGATTGGCAGGTCGCTCCTCTGCCTATTGAGTAGCTAACCGCTGCTGTGTGCGGCCTGTTAGCTGGGGAACGGCGTCCCCTTTGAGCAGAGATATGTGTTATGCATCGAGTTGCATATGTGTGACGAGATATATATGTTGTGTATGTTATATGTGCTTACCTGCAGTGTCTAACCCTCGCGTACTCACGAGCTGTTCAGCTTATGTTTTCGAGTCCTGTGTGTCTCAGGCAGTCATACCGTGGGGTCGCAGCCACAGTCGCAGCAGCCGAAGTAATCCAGAGATCGTGGGTGTTTGTTGATTGCTGTTGTTAGACTTTGGAGCTGTTATCTGTACCTTGTACTGGATCAGTATTATGTTAGCTTTCAGTAATCCGTGTTTATCAGTATTCCGTTGTGTTTATGTATCAGTATCAGTTTATGAGATGATGTATGACTTCCATGTTAAAGTTTTAATTAGCAGTGTTTTCCGCTAATCCTGTGACATGTGCATTATGAGATGATTGCGTTATTGCCACCTGTGTATTGTATTGACGTGGCATTTATGTGAGAATTGTGGGTGTTACAGCTTGGTATCAGAGCTTGTGGTTTCAGTATTGAGTATCAGTGGATGCTTGTGCTCTTACCGTGTTCAGATCCGTGGGATTCTTCCCTGAGACTGAGTTTAGCGGAATTAACTGACCTAGCTTATTGTATAACGCTGGGTGATCGATCTGTTATCTTACCTTGGTGATATGTGCAGGTAGTTATGGCAGATCATAGAGAGGGTTCAGGGCCAGAGAGACCAGCGGGAGACGAGTATGTCCGCCGGTCAGAGATGTTATCAGTATTGACTGAGTTCTACAGAGAGAGGGACAGAGAGAGAGATCTGCGAAGACAGAGATCTGATCCGCCGCCAGTGACCAGTGTCGAGACAGGGGTTGGGGCATCTTCTTCTTCTGCTCCGCGAGGTGGGTCCTTTAAGGACTTTATGGCAGGAGCCCCACCTCAGTTCCGAGGCGGTGGTGAGCCGGGTGCGGCTATGGCTTGGGAGAGAGAGATAGAGGCGGCATTTCGAGTTGCCCATGTCGATCCTCGTGATATGGTCGGCTATGCGGCTTATCAGTTGAAAGGAGGGGCTTCACAGTGGTGGAAGTCCATTGAGTCGTCTATGACTACAGCTGCAGCGTATGCTATGACATGGGATCAGTTTCGTGCGATCCTTGAGCTGCAGTATATTCCCCGCGATGAGCGCCGGGAAATGGAGCGCCGGTTTCTACATCTCCAGCAGGGCAGTATGTCAGTCGAGCAGTATGTAGACCGTTTTAATGAGTATGCCCGGTTTGCACCTCAGCATGTGGATACAGAGGTTCGTAAGGCCGATGCCTTTATTGATGGTTTGAGATCGGACATTCGGGAGTTTGTCGGGCTTCACCACACCCCAACATTTGCGAGAGCCTTAGAGTTGGCTCGTGTCAGAGAGAGAGAGAGATCGAGAGGCAGAGGGGTCAGCCTCCATCCCAGAGACAGAGGACAGAGACGTCCGAGCAGCCCCGTAGCTACTACTGAGAGCCCCAGCAGTTCCAGAGAGAGAGACAGCCTGAGCAGCAGCAGGTTCAGGGGCAGGGTTCAGGATTTCGCAGAGACAGAGATAGGGGCAGAGACCGTAGGTCCAGGAGGTCTGGGCAGTATCAGGGATCAGGGACGGCTAGTCAGAGTGAGGGGCAGACTTCTCGTTATATCGCTCCTAGTCAGAGTCAGAACAGCGTGGGACAGGGGTCCCAGCAATCAGGGAGCCGGGCAGACAGTTCAGCTGGAGAGAGAGAGACTGTCTGAGATGTCGCCGTCGCCATTCCGGTCCTTGTACATCAGAGCAGCCCCGTTGTTACCGCTGTGGTCAGTATGGCCACACTTCATTTACTTGTACTTCGAGGGATTCCCTGTGCTTCCGCTGTGGGAGGCCAGGTCATATTGTGAGAGACTGTCCAGATGCTCCGCCTGCTGTACAGGGAGCGAGTACCAGCAGTGCTAGAGCCGAGCCATCGTCTTCGAGCCGCCGTGAGTCAGCGCCCAGAGGCAGGGGTAGAGTATTTCAGGCCACGACAGAGGAGGCCCGCGAGTCTACCGATGTGGTATCTGGTACGTATATTCTGAACGGGCTTAGTGCTCGTATTTTGTTTGATTCTGGAGCAGATCGCTCGTATGTGTCTGTTGTGTTTTGTGCCTACTTTTCTTTGCCTGCTACTGTTTTATCTGTGCCGTTAGTCGTTGAGAGAGTAGACGGTAGTACAGCCTTAGTGAGTCGGGTGTACAGAGATTGTGTCCTAGAGATCGATGCTCACCGGTTTTTCATTGATTTACTGCCGATAGAGATTAGCAGTTTCGATGTGATAGTGGGTATGGATTGGATGACAGCCAGGCAGGCCGACATTCTATGCGCAAAGAAGATGATCCGGATACCCATTTCAGACAGCGAGACGGTGACTGTGTATGGCGAGAGGCGCCGAGGCGAGATCGGCATTGTGTATATGGCCAGAGCTCAGAGATATGTTGCGAAGGGATGTGAGACCTTTCTGGCTTATGTCGTTGATGCCAGATTAGAGAAGAAGACCCTAGCGAATATACCCGTGATTCGAGAGTTCCCTTAGGTATTCCCAGAGGAGTTGCCTGGGTTACCGCCAGATCGTCAGGTCGAGTTCCGTATTGACCTTATCCCTGGAGCGGTGCCTATTGCGAAGACGCCTTATAGGCTGGCACCTACCGAAATAAGAGAAATGATGTCGCAGCTTCAGGAGTTGCTTGATCGTGGATTTATCCGTCCGAGTTCGTCCCCGTGGGGAGCTCCTGTGTTGTTTGTGAAGAAGAAGGACGGTTTTATGCGGATGTGTATCGACTATAGAGAGTTGAATAAAGTGACGGTGAAAAACCGTTATCCGCTTCCACGTATCGACGATCTGTTGGATCAGCTACAGGGTTCAAGCTTCTTTTCGAAGATAGATCTGAGATCAGGGTATCATCAGCTGAGAGTCAGAGATGAGGACGTGTCGAAGACTGCGTTTCGGACGAGATACGGCCATTATGAGTTCCTAGTCATGCCTTTCGGACTGACTAACGCACCCACGACATTCATGGATTTGATGAACAGGGTGTGTAGATCTATGTTGGATCGGTTCGTGACTGTTTTTATCGATGACATCCTGATCTACTCGAGGAGTGCCGAGGACCACGAGCAGCACTTGCGAGAGGTTTTGACCGTGCTGCGAGCGGAGCGACTTTATGCGAAGTTTTCCAAGTGCGAGTTCTGGTTGCGTGAGGTCCAGTTTTTGGGACATGTTGTGAGCACCGAGGGTATTTCAGTGGATCCGGCGAAGATTGAGGCCGTTATGAGTTGGGAGCCGCCGAAGACAGTGCCTGAGATTCGTAGCTTTTTGGGCCTAGTCGGGTATTACCGCCGCTTCATTCAGGACTTCTCGAGGATTTCCAGGCCGTTGACGAGATTGACACGGCAGTCCGTTCCTTTCGTGTGGTCCGATGAGCAGGAGTCGGCCTTCAGGGAGCTGAAGTCCCGGTTATGTCAGGCTCCGATGTTAGCATTGCCCGAGGGTACAGAGGATTTCGTGGTCTACTGTGATGGTACCGGTTTGGCTTGTGTTCTGATGCAGCGAGGCAAGGTGATTGCATATGCGTCGCGACAGCTGAAGACATACGAGGAGAATCATACCGTGCACGACCTTGAGTTAGATGCGATAGTGTTCGCTCTGAAGATATGGCGTCATTATCTGTACGGTTCGCGGTTTGTGGTGTATACTGATCATAAGAGTCTTCAATATCTGTTCAGTAAGAAGGAGCTAAATATGAGACAGCGGCGCAGCCTCGAGTTACTGAAGGATTATGACTGCGAGATTCAATACCATCCTGGTAGGGCCAATGTGGTGGCCGATGCGTTGAGCCGTAAGGCGTGCGGTCAGACAGTGGTTTCCCGAGCAGCGAGGCTCGAGGTCACGTCGACTCTTGTGGAGAGTCTGAGATTGGCTCAGTTAGAGGGATTGCGAGCAGAGAATGTGAAGAGAGAGCGGCTTGCAGGGCAGCTAGAGGTGTTGGGCAGAGATAACAGGGGTTTATGGGCATTTCATGATCGGGTATGGGTTCCGAGAGTCCGTAATCTGCGGCAGCTGATATCAGAAGCCTCACGGGCATTTGCAGCCTTTAGAGATTCCAGAGTGGAAGTGGTATCATATCACGATGGACTTCATCGTTAGACTTCCGCGCACCGTTCGAGGCAATGATATGATCTGGGTGATTGTGTATCGATTGACCAAGAGTGCTCATTTCTTGGCGGTGACGGGCACCATCACTATGGATCAGTTGGCTCGGTTGTACATCAGTGAGATAGTGTTGAGGCACGGCATTCCGATGTCGATTACGTCTGATAGAGATACGCGGTTTACTTCGAGGTTCTGGCAGAGCTTTCAGCGCGAGCTGGGGACGAGAGTTCAGTTGAGTACAGCGTACAAACCTCAGACAGACGGGCAGACAGAGCGGACGAATCAGACTCTCGAGGATATGCTCCGAGCTTGTGCGATCGATTTTAGTGGTAGTTGGGACGTTCACTTGCCGTTAGTCGAGTTTGCGTACAACAACAGCTACCATTCCTCCATCAAGATGGCTCCATTTGAGGCACTATATGGGCGTAAGTGCCTAACCCCGGTGTGTTGGGGCGAGGTCGGCGAGCGACCTGTCAGTGGGCCCGAGTTGTTACAAGAGACGAGCGATAAAGTGGCAGTAATCCGCGAGCATATGAGAGTGGCACAGAGCCGGCAGAAGAGTTATGCCGATCGTCGTCTGACTGAGCTCGAGTTCAGTGTCGGGGACCGTGTTATGCTGAAGGTATCGCCATGGAAAGGAGTTATTAGATTCAGACATCGAGGTAAGCTGAGTCCGTGGTACATCGGTCCGTTTGAGATCATCGCCAGAGTTCGAGATCAGGCGTATAGATTGAGGTTGCCTCCCGAGCTGGCCGGAGTTCATGATACGTTTCATGTGAGTCATCTGAGGAAGTGTCTGGCCAAGGATGATCAGTTTGTGCCGTTATCTGATATCACCGTGGATAATCACCTGAGATACGTTGAGCAGCCTGAGGCGATTACTGATCGAAAAGTGAAGAGATTGCAGAATAAAGAGATATCGCTAGTACTCGTTCAGTGGAGGCATCATAAGGGTACTAGTGCCACCTGGGAGCCGGAGGTCGAGATGAGGAGTCGTTATCCGCAGCTGTTCACGAGTCCGAGCTAGATTCGGGACGAAATCTTTTTAAGAGGAGAGGATTTGTAACATCCTGAATTTGAGCCTGGTATGTAGATTTAATTTATTGGCTCATTTAATTATTATTATTGCGTTGTTCCAATTAAATTCCGTTTCGTGGATTTAACGTGTCAAGATTGAGTGATACGTGTCTCCGAGTTATTAATTAGTGGATTAATTATCTCCTGGAGATCGTGGCTTTAATTGGGTCCTAATGATATAAATTGTGAAAAAGTGATATCGGGTTCGGATTTATCGGGTTCGGGACTTGCTTAATTGAGAATCCGCATATATATGAAGGTCTGTGACCTTATCTCTTTCACTTTCCCTTATCTAAATCACAAAGGTGTGTGTTTTGTGTGTGAAATTTGGAGCTCCAGCAAGAAGAAGCTGAGATTAATCAAGAGGATTTGGCTGCTGAGAGTTGATCTTCGTCTTCATCTTGATTGTGTCTTGGAGGTTCAAGACGTAAGAAGCTTCAAATTGAGGATCTAAATTTGTGTTATATGTTATGAGAATTGTATGGGTTGGTTTATAAGTTATAGGGGACTGTTATATAGTGTTTGTATATGTGTTTTTGAGCTGGAAATCGGGTATAGAAAGGAGTATTACTCCTGGTTCAGCTATGGAGTTCGAAGGTCAAGACTGAGAGCAGGTACCTGGTCGCGGCGCGACGCGCAGAGGAAATTGGGCGCGACGCGGGGTGCAGGGGCTTAGCGGCGCGAACCGCAGCCTGCAGGGAGAAATTGGGTTGATCATTTGGGGGGAGTCTCATATCGTTAATTGGTCGGGTTCCTTCGGAATATTGTTGAATTGAATTTTTTGGGATATTGGGTCTCCATAGGAATTCCGTAAAAGAGTTTCGGGGAACGATTGTCCGACTGGGATTGTGTTTCGGGTTTATATTAATTGCGATAGTTATGCTTGACTTGAGTTAAATGGTTATCGAGTTGTGTTAACGTGGAGAATTCGTGATGATTACAGGTACTAGCTGATCACGTGCCGAGCCGCATTAAGAGTTTCGGGTTTCAAGTCGAATCGGGTAGTCGGCGAGTACTCGAGTTCTTTTCAAAACGCACGTGCATTCTTTCGAGTCGTTTATGTGATTGTGATATATATGTGTATGAGACTGTGATAGCGCGCAGGTATGAGTTTCTCTACCCTAAATGTGCTATATGTGTTTGAATTGCAGGTGTCCGCGATATGTGATTGCGCAGGCTGACTGTCCCTAACCAGTCATGAGACATGAGACTGTATATATATAGTAGTGATATTGCCAGGTCGCTCCTGTGCCTATTGAGTAGCTAACCGCTGTTGTGTGCGGCCTGTTAGCTGGGGAACGGCGTCCCCTTTGAGCAGAGATATGTGTTATGCACCGAGTTGCATATGTGTGACGAGATATATGTGTTGTGTATGTTATATGTGCTAGCCTGCAGTGTCTAACCCTCGAGTACTCACGAGCTGTTCAGCTTATGTTTTCGAGTCCTGTGTGTCTCAGGCAGTCATACCGTGGGGTCGCAGCCACAGTCGCAGCAGCCGAAGTAATCCAGAGATCGTGGGTGTTTGTTGATTGCTGTTGTTAGACATTAGAGCTGTTATCTGTACCTTGTACTGGATCAGTATTATGTTAGCTTTCAGTAATCCGTGTTTATCAGTATTCCGTTGTGTTTATGTATCAGTATCAGTTTATGAGATGATGTATGACTTCCATGTTAAAGTTTTAATTAGCAGTGTTTTCCGCTAATCCTGTGACATGTGCATTATGAGATGATTGCGTTATTGCCACCTGTGTATTGTATTGACGTGGCATTTATGTGAGAATTGTGGGTGTTACACCAGGTTAGCAATAATGACCTAATCTACATTTAATAGTCAATTATAGCCTAATCAGTGGTCATTAGAAATTAATCAAGTGATTAACAAGGTTATTAGAAAATTCAACTCAATTAGAATCAAATTCATCAGTGCGATGCATCGGAAAATCAATTAATCCGATCGATTTACGATATGAGGGATTAATTCAACTAAGTACATAATTAAATTATGATTAGTGACACTAATCATACACTAATACAATTACTTAACATTAATTATGCAAGACTAAAACAATTCATTAAAACAATGCATTCAAAAGTATTTATGAATTTACAAGAAAAGGGAAATACAAGAATACATTTTAAATACTTTTATACAAAAAAAAATATATATAAATACATGAAAATAATCCATAAAAATCTGGTCACAGGGTAGTACTACCCAAGATTTGATTTCAATTTTTTATTTCCCAACTCCATAACCTTTCATAATCAAATCTTTCACACCCCATTCTCCTTTCATTTCAACATGATCTTACACTCCACCTCCATTTGAAAGACCAAGACTTTGCCTATAAATAGAGGGCTTCCTTTTCATTATTTTCACACCAAAATATCTCTTTCTCTCCTCTCAAAACCGGATCCCACACACACACACACTACAAACATTTTCATTCAAGTGTTCTTGGTGAAATTCAAGTGTTCTTAGTGAACTTCAAGTGTTCTTGGTTCAAATCTTGCAAGAGTTCCAACTTCTTCTCAATTTCATACTCCAAATACATCAAAGTAAGTAAATACTAACTTATTTCATCATATATTTATGTTTATATAAGTCTTGCATAATATATATAATCACCAACAACAACAAGTTTCATAAAAACTCAAGTTTATAAGTTTCTAGTTTTATTTTTAAGTTGTTCCTAGTTTTATTTTTAACGAGCTTTTTCACCAACCTAAACATTTCGAAAAATGGCCGTTCTTGATTCTAAAAATCCTTTGTATATAGTAGTTTAATGTCCTAGAAAACCAAAGTCTAAAACATTTTGGAGCTTGGTCAAAAACAGCCTCAAAGTAGGCCGAAAAACCTCCGAAAAAGCTGGAAAATTATAGATATATAAACTTGACGTTTTAAGCGAATTTTATTTATAAACTTATAATGTTGGGTGATTTAAGACATAAAAATCTATAAATATGTATATGTCACTATATATTAGAGATATTAAGTCCTTATTATCAATTAGGACCCGATTAATCTCGCTCGGTGCATCATCCGTCACTTTACGCTGAAAATCACTTTACGCTAGTTTTTACCATCACACGCTCGGTGAGTTCTCATAGCCCCTATTTTCACTCTGTTATGTTTTGGGGATGAAATACATGCTTCGTTTTTATATGGACACGGAAATATCTTCATTTGTATTATGTATTACACATGTGGTTCCATTAGCCCTGATATCATGAACCGTTAATTGCATTTATTTGTAAGCGCGAATATATTGTGGATAGATCTGTTGGGAGTCATGTCCCCCACTCGGGTTAGTTGGATTGGCTAACAACGGGTGCATATATATTCAACAAACGGTATTACGTATGGGAATACTGCACAGGGCAAACTCATTTTAAATTAAGCTTCGGTTGCATGATGGTTTATATGTAATACATAACAAGGAATTTATGATTTTATAAATTCAATCTCTATTATTGTTGTCCATACGAGTCAGATTTAAGTGTAAACCTATGAGCTCACCAACAATTTTTGTTGACGTATTTTAGCGTGTATTTTCAGGAAATTAAGGCAACTATGCCTTCGGACGTATTTTCTTTCAAGCTTCCGCATCCATGGAGTCGCATGCATATTCAAATTAACGGAGATTTAGTTGCATTATTTTGATATTTTAATTATGTAATTAAATCTCCGTATTTTTGCGAACTCCGTTACTCATATCAGACTATGTAAAACATTGCTATGCTTTAAAGCTTTAACGATGTATTTTACAGATTGGTATCAGAGCCATAGTTATAGTGAACTAGGTTGCATTAGTAACCTAGACTATAACTGCACTTAAGTTTTACTGATTTTGAAAATATCTTGTAACTAACTAAAAGACTATGAATGGACCTTGATAGCAGAAATCATGTCCCATCCGGAAACCATCATCTTATCGGATTCAGAGGAGGAGTACACTCCTGCGAGCCACACGGCCACTGAGATTTTCCACGAAGAAGAAACATCGGAAGAAGAGGACCCCTCGGAAGATCCAATGGAGGAGACGGAAGAGGAGCCGATGGAGGAAGAAGATCCATTGCCCCCAACGGTTCCTGCTCACGTTCCATACCACCTAGCCGAGCCGTCATATAAGCCGTATAGGCCTTACCCTAACGGCCCCAAAATGTTGTACACACCCCGAAAGCGGGTGAACCCACCAAGAAGGGAGTCTATTCCTGTCCCGACTCCCCAGCCCAATCCCCCACCACCACACCGGAGACCCTCCGAGAATGGAGGCAGATGGAGGGAATTCCTCCCAACTTCGAGATAGGAGGACAATCCTCCGCACCTGTCCCGTCACTCACCCAAGAGCCTACCGAACAAACCATACCACTCTTGGTAGCACGGTCTACCAGGCATGATCACCAGATTCGGTCCCTTAACCTAGATATCGGGGAGATGATCGCTCGTTTAGAGCGGGAGGAGTTACAAAACTCCAACATCTACTGGGCTAACCAGCATGCTCTCACCATCCAACAGGATGGCCTGAATGAGCTTCGGCAGCAACTAGCCGAAAGCCAAGCTCGGATCGAGGAGCTGACTCAGCGCCTCAATGCGATGGAAAAGGGAGAGACCCCTGATCACTCCCAGACTTAGTGCACTTCTATCTATCTTTGTAATAGTAGGAAAAATATCATGTAATAGTATAGGACAAAAATTTTCTGGTAATAACCCGCCCCTAATGTAAGAAAATTTCGAATGATTAATGAAAAATTGCAAGTTATTTATGAAATTGTGTTTGATGGTTATAGTATTGTGCTTTAAAGAACATTTACCTCTTTAAGATTCAATTTCTTACACTATGCTTTTTCTTTAAAATTTTAAGATAATGCCGCCGAACGAGCAATGAACGCTGCTGACATTGAAGAGCTAGTCGCACAAAGAGTGGCTGCCGCTATAGCCACGTATGAGGCAAATAGGAATAGCTCAGCTAATGGAGATGGTGGTGCTAGCCGCACCACGGGAGGAACTGAAATCCATGCAAAAGGTTGTGGAATTAAAGGATTTTTAAGTTGCAAACCCCGGTACTTCAACGGAACCGAGGGAGCCGTTGGCTTGATACGGTGGTTTGAGAAGTTAGAATCTGTCTTTCGTGTCACCGGATGTGCTGAAGGAGATAAGGTGAAGTTCGCTACTCACACTCTACAAGATAGTGCCCTCACATGGTGGAATTCCTATGTCCAGTCTGTAAGTATTGATGAAGCTTACCAGCTCACATGGTCCGCGTTGAAGCAAATGATGACAGACGAGTACTGTCCGAGAAACGAACTCCAGAAGATGGAATCGGAGTTCTGGAACCTGTCGATGAAGGGAACGGATGTAGCGGGGTACACCAACCGATTTCATGAACTGAGTACTCTATGCCCTCAGATGGTGACCCCGGAGTATAAGAAAATCGAACGTTACATTTGGGGACTCGCTCCTCAAATTCAAGGTAATGTCACTGCCTCCAACCCATCCACCATACAGGATGCCATCAGGATGGGCAACAATCTGATGGATCAAGTGTCCCGGAGGAATGAAGCCAAAGCCGGGGAAAACAAGAGAAAGTGGGAAGACAAGTCTGGAAAGAACACAATCCAAGAATCCCGAGACCATCAGGGCTTATGTAGCAAGATCTGAATCGAGGAAAGGCTACACGGGTACCAAGCCTTACTGCACCCAATGCACCTTTCATCACAACAAGGGTCCCTGCCCAACTTGTGGAAAGTGCAAACGTATTGGTCATATGACCAAAGATTGTAAGTTTGGAACCCTGGGTGTCAATGGCGGAAATCAAAGAGGCTGCTTTGAATGTGGAGTTACTGGGCACTTCAAGAGTGAGTGTCCGAAGTTGAAGAATGGTGGAGGAGCTCAGGGGAGAGCTTTTGTGTTAGGAGCAGGTGACGCTCGTCAAGATCCCCACGTAGTATCAGGTACGTTTCTTTTAAATGACAATTATGCTTACGTACTCTTTGATACTGGGGCTGATAGGAGCTTTATATCTGATAAGTTTAGTAAGCAATTGAATGCCACTCCTTTTCCCTTAGACAACTCTTATACTATAAAACTGGCTGACGGTAAAATAATAGAGGCAAGTAGTATCATTAAGGAATGCACACTGAAGCTGGCAGATCATCCCTTTAAGATAGACTTAATGCCAATAGAACTCGGAAGTTTTGATGTAGTAGTTGGTATGGATTGGTTGTCACACAATCATGCCGAGATTTTGTGTGGTAAGAAAGTGGTACGGATACCACTCCACAAGAAGAAGTTCCTAACAGTCCAAGGAGAAAGAAAGAACTGACAGTTGAATGTCATATCCGGCCTAAGAACATTAAAGTGCCTTAGGAAAGGTTGTCATGCAGTACTGGTGCAAATTGTAGAAAAAGAGTCGGAGGAGAAGCGACTCGAGGATATTCCAGTGGTTTGTGACTATCCGAAGGTCTTCCCGGAAGATTTGCCTGGACTTCCGCCAACTAGGCAAGTAGAGTTTCAAATCGATTTGGTGTCGGGAGCTGCACCGGTCGCAAGAGCCCCATATAGACTCGCCCCTTCTGAGATGCAAGAGCTATCCAATCAATTACAAGAGTTGATGGATAAAGGAATCATTCGACCAAGTTCCTCACCTTGGGGAGCTCCGGTCTTGTTCGTGAAAAAGAAAGACGGATCCTTCAGAATGTGCATAGACTACCGAGAGCTAAACAAGTTAACAGTAAAGAATCGCTACCCTCTCCCCAGAATTGATGACCTGTTTGACCAACTACAGGGATCTAGCTTCTACTCTAAGATTGATCTGCGATCCTGTTATCATCAAGTAAAGGTTCGGGAAGAAGACATTCCCAAGACAGCATTCAGAACTCGATATAGACATTACAAATTCCAGGTAATGCCATTCGGTTTGACCAACGCACCAGCCGTATTCATGGACCTCATGAATCGAGTGTGTAAACCATATCTGGACAAATTTGTAATAGTGTTCATAGACGATATCCTCATCTATTCCAGAAATAAGGAGGAGCATGAACAACATCTCAAGCTGATCTTGGAGTTGTTAGAGAAGGAACAGTTATTCGCCAAATTTTCAAAATGTGAATTTTGGTTGCGAGAAGTTAAATTCCTTGGACATGTGATCAACAGCCAGGGAATCCAGGTTGATCCATCAAAAATCGAGGCCATAAAGAACTGGGCGACTCCTAGAACCCCCACGGAAATCCGCCAATTTCTAGGACTTGCCGGTTATTATAGGCGATTTATCGAAAACTTCTCAAAGATAGCAGGTTCCTTAACAGAATTGACTCGGAAGGATGTAAAGTATATCTGGGGTGAAGAGCAAGAAAAGGCGTTTTGGCAGTTAAAGCAAAGATTGTGTAGTGCACCAATTCTTTCCTTACCTGAAGGGACTGAAAATTTTGTGGTCTACTGTGATGCCTCACACAATGGATTAGGTTGTGTGCTCATGCAAAGGGATAAAGTCATTGCCTACGCATCACGACAGCTCAAAATTCACGAGGTGAATTATACGATTGACGACTTAGAGCTTGGAGCAGTGGTGTTTGCTCTCAAAATATGGAGGCACTACCTGTATGGAACTAAGTGCACGGTGTTCACAGACCATAAAAGCCTTCAGCATATTCTGAATCAGAAAGAGCTAAATATGAGACAACGTCGTTGGGTTGAAATACTTAGCGACTATGACTGCGAAATTCGTTATCATCCGGGGAAGGCGAATGTCGTTGCTGATGCCCTGAGCCGAAAGGAACTGGTTAAACCCTTGAGAGTCCGAGCTTTGGTCATGACTATACAGTCAAACCTAAACTCTCAAGTCCGCTAGGCACAAGAAGAAGCAGTCAAAGAGGGTAATCTACTGGATGAAGCCTTGAGAGGTATGGATAAGCAGTTTGAAATTAAGCCAGATGGATGTCGATACTTCATGGGCAGAATTTGGCTACCAAAACTCGGAGGAGTAAGGAAGCTGGTCATGGATGAAGGGCATAAGACAAGATATGCTATTCATCCAGGGTCAGATAAGATGTATCACGACTTGAAAGGAATTTACTGGTGGCCAAATATGAAGGCTGACATTGCTACATACGTCAGCAAGTGCTTAACATGTTTGAAGGTTAAGGCTGAGCACCAAAAACCATCAGGATTGCTCGTTCAACCAGAAATACCCCAGTGGAAGTGGGAAAACATCACCATGGATTTCATCACCAAGTTGCCAAAAACTTCTGGAGGTTATGACGCTATTTGGGTGATTGTGGATCGACTTACCAAGACCGCACATTTCCTACCAATCAAGGAGACTGATAAGATGGATAAGTTAACACGAATCTATCTTAAAGAAGTCGTCTCAAGACATGGAGTACCTGTATCAATTATATCAGACAGGGACAGCCGGTTCACATAAAGATTTTGGCAGTCATTGCAAGAAGCACTGGGTACACGCTTAGATATGAGCATAGCCTATCACCCGCAAACGGATGGTCAGAGTGACAGGACGATTCAGACTTTGGAAGACATGTTAAGGGCATGTGTCATCGATTTTGGAAAAAGTTGGGACAGGCACTTGCCATTAGTCGAGTTTTCCTATAACAACAGCTATCACTCGAGCATTAAGACCGCCCCATTCGAGGCACTCTACGGGCGAAAGTGTCGATCACCTCTTTGTTAGGCTGAAGTTGGAGATAGTCAAATTACTGGACCGGAAATCATCCAGGAGACTACAGAAAAGATAGCCCAGATTCGTAACCGATTAAAGATCGCGCGGGATCGACAGAAAAGTTATGCAGACATTCGACGGAAGGATTTGGAGTTCCAAAAGGGAGATCAAGTAATGTTAAAAGTCTCGCCTTGGAAGGGCGTAATCCGTTTTGGGAAACGAGGAAAACTCAATCCTCGTTATATCGGACCATTCAAGATCACTAAAACTGTCTGGCTGATGAATCACTTGTTATACCCATGGACGAGCTGGAGTTAGACGATAAGTTGAACTTCATTAAACAACCTGTAGAAATAATGGACCGAGAAGTCAAAAACTAAAGCACAGTCGGATCCCGATAATAAAAGTCAGATGGAACTCTAAGAGAGGTCCTGAGTTTACATGGGAACGCGAAGATCAGTTCCGGGAGAAATATCCTCACCTGTTCTCAAGTACTCAAGAAGTGGAGAACACGAGCTAATTTCGGGACGAAATTCCCTTAACAGGGGGAGACTGTAACATCCGGCACTAAACCAGGTTAGCAATAATGACCTAATCTACATTTAATAGTCAATTATAGCCTAATCAGTGGTCATTAGAAATTAATCAAGTGATTAACAAGGTTATTAGAAAATTCAACTCAATTAAAATCAAATTCATCAGTGCGACGAATCGGAAAATAAATTAATCCGATCGATTTACGATATGAGGGATTAATTCAACTAAGTACATAATTAAATTATGATTAGTAACACTAATCATACACTAATACAATTACTTAACATTAATTATGCAAGACTAAAACAATTCATTAAAACAATGCATTCAAAAGTATTTATGAATTTACAAGAAAAGGGAAATACAAGAATACATTCTAAATACTTTTATACAAAAAAATATATATATAAATACATGAAAATAATCCATAAAAATCTGGTCATAGGGTAGTACTACCCAAGATTTGATTTCAATTTTTTATTTCCCAACTCCATAACCTTTCATAATCAAATCTTTCACCCCCCATTCTCCTTTCATTTCAACATGATCTTACACTCCACCTCCATTTGAAAGACCAAGACTTTGCCTATAAATAGAGGGCTTCCTTTTCATTATTTTCACACCATAATAACTCTTTCTCTCCTCTCAAAACCGGATCCCACAGACACACACACACCACAAACATTTTAATTCAAGTGTTCTTGGTGAAAATCAAGTGTTCTTGGTGAACTTCAAGTGTTCTTGGTTCAAATCTTGCAAGAGTTCCAACTTTTTCTAAATTTCATACTTCAAATACATCAAAGTAAGTAAATACTAACTTATTTCATCATATATTTATGTTTATATAAGTCTTGCATAATATATGTAATCACCAACAACAACAAGTTTCATAAAAACTCAAGTTTATAAGTTTCTAGTTTTATTTTTAAGTTGTTTTTTAAATGTGTTTATGAATATATGAACACATTATAAAAGTGTTAATATTATGAAAACATGTGATATATATGTGTTTTTATAACTATTATGACTTTTATACAAGTAGTCTTTGAATAAACAACAAGAATCATAAGTTGTTTTAAGTTTATAAACTACGGATTTTTGGCAGAAAATTTATATCGACTTTGAAAAATCATAACTAATTCATAACTCAACGAAATGAGTTGATCCTTGTCTCAAAAGTTAGATCTGTGTCTTAACTATAGATCTGTAATTCTTCATAATTTATTTTGAAGTTTAAGACCTCCAGAAATTATTTGGGAAACCGAAAGTTCGACAGCTCAAAAATGGCCAACATAGGGTTTTTAACGGGCTTTTTAACCAACCTAAACATTTCGAAAAATGGCCGTTCTTGATTCTAAAAATCCTTTGTATATAGTAGTTTAATGTCCTAGAAAACCAAGGTCTAAAACATTTTGGAGCTTGGTCAAAAACAGCCTCAAAGTAGGCCGAAGAACCTCCAAAAAAGCTGGAAAATTATATATATATATAAACTTGACGTTTTGAGCGAATTTTATTTATAAACTTGTAATGTTGGGTGATTTAAGACATAAAAATCTATAAATATGTATATATCACTATATATTAGAGATATTAAGTCCTTATTATCATTTAGGACCCGTTTAATCTCGCTCGGTGCATCATCCGTCACTTTACGCTAAAAATCACTTTACGCTAGTTTTTACCATCACACGCTCGGTGAGTTCTCATAGCCCCTATTTTCACTCTGTTATGTTTTGGGGATGAAATACATGCTTCGTTTTTACATGGACACGGAAATATCTTCATTTCTATTATGTATTACACATGTGGTTCCATTAGCCCCGATATCATGAACCGTTAATTGCATTTATTTGTAAGCGCGAATATATTGTGGATAGATCTATTGGGAGTCATGTCCCCGACTCGGGTTAGTTGGATTGGCTAACAGCGGGTGCATATATATTCAACAAACGGTATTACGTATGGGAATACTGCACAGGGCAAACTCATTTTAAATTAAGCTTCGGTTGCATGATGGTTTATATGTAATACATAACAAGGAATTTATGATTTTATAAATTCAATCTCTATTATTGTTGTCCATACGAGTCAGATTTACGTCTAAACCTATGAGCTCACCAACAATTTTTGTTTACGTATTTTAGCGTGTATTTTCAGGAAATTAAGGCAAGTATGCCTTCGGACGTATTTTCTTTCAAGCTTCCGCATCCATGGAGTCGCATGCATATTCAAATTAACGGAGATTTAGCTGCATTATTTTGGATATTTTAATTATCTAATTAAATCTCTGTATTTTTGCGAACTCCGTTACTGATATCAGACTATGTAAAACATTGCTATGCTTTAAAGCTTTAACGATGTATTTTAAAAACGTCCATATAGTGGTCGTTCATTATGATTATGGTTACGCTTCCGCACTCGTCACGCCTCGCTACCAACCGGGGTAGCAGGGTGTGACATTTAGTAAGACAGCAGAAATAGGCCTTTACTCACGTACAACAAAGCGACATATCTTGCTAGTTTAAGTCAAAACAACTGTTGGAAGATGTTTAGTTGATGAAATATCAAAGTCTAGGGACTTATTGTGTAATTTCCTTATAGTTTGTAATTGTGTATAAATAGTCATTTTTGACTTTCTAGATTTAGGGAGATCTGTCAGATTACACATTTTGTACGCATTCAATTTAGAATTAGCAGCACTGTACGAAGAGGAATATCCAGTTCATCATTTTTGTAATCATCAAGTTCATCAATCAAATCATTCGGTTAGTATTGATTACATTTATTGTTTTTATTAATTGCATTGTGTTGATTGAATTGGTAGAAACTACATTTCACAATTGGTATCAGAGCACTAGGGGTGAATTTTTCGATTTGAGATCGAATTTTTTTTCGAAAATAGGTACTGTTCTTGAGCATTATTTTCGGAAAAACCCTAAAATCACTAGGGGTTTTGATTCTGTTGATCATTGTAAGTGATAATTGGATCGAAGGTTAAGGATTCAAAGACGAATCAATTGCATATAAACTTGATTTGATTTTCAAAACACAGAAAAAGATCTAAGGAATTTTCTGAAATTTTGAAAAGTTCAAAAACGGTTACTGTTCTATTGAAAAACACAGACTTAGATCCATTTTTGCACAAAAGTGTTTAACAAAAAGAGTTTGTATTCAAAAACCTTACCTTCGATTACAATTTGAGTGAAATTGGATAAAATTTGGTTTTAATCTGAATTTCAGACTTGTAAAACCTGAAAATACTAAGAAACTCGAAATATACACATCCTGTGTGTAATTCGAGTTGAGTACCTTAGTAATTCGAGTTGAATACCTTAGTAATTCGAGTTGAGTACCTTAGTTAATCGAGTTGAGTACATTAGTTAATCGAGTTGCTTATCTTAGGTATTCGAGTTGTGTATAACTAATATTCGAGTTGACAACTTGTGATATTCGAGTTGACAACATTTTGTTAACAAACTCGAATTTCAGAACAACACCATTCGAGTTTCTTATAAGACTATTCGAGTTTCTTATAAGACTATTCGAGTTTCTTATAAGAGTTTCTTATAAGACTCATTCGAGTTTCTTATAAGACAATTCGAGTTTCTTATAAGACTATTCGAGTTTCTTATAAGACTCATTCGAGTTTCTTATAAGACTATTCGAGTTTCTTATAAGACATTCGTGTTTCTTATAAGACCCATTCGAGTTGTGCAAGACTCATTCGAGTTTTGACATATACTCATTCGAGTTTTGTCATATACTCATTCGAGTTTTGTCATATACTCATTCGAGTTTTGTTATATACCAAGTTTGATCAAAAGGTCAATCGAGTTTCACAGAAAGTATCAATCGAGTTTGGTAAAAGACTCAATCGAGTTTTACCATAAACTCAATCGAGTTTCACACTATATTCATTCAAGTTTCACTCATAACACAAGAATCATTCGAGTTTGACACACACAGTAATCAAAACACAAATCACTTTCTGAGTTAAGTTGCTTATTGCTACTAACAAGTCACTGTGTTGTAGATTTCAGTACTAATCTGTGTTTCAAGGTGTGATCAAATCTTTCATTCTCATTCGGAGTTCATCAGATCTTGGTCAAGTTTCCCAAAGATCAATCAACATGTCTAAAGATGCACTGGCTATGGGATCAGAAACCAAACCCCCAATCTTATACAGGGGTGAATATGTTCAATGGCGGGAAAGGTTTCTGGAATTTATAAGTTTCCATGATTTGTCTGAAGAAATGCTGAAATCATTAACTGAAGGACCAGCAATCTTTATGGAAACAATCCCAGGAGTACCAACTGGCAATCCCCCAATACCACCGAGGACTGTTGAGGTCACAAATCTGACAGAGGCACAGAAAAAGAGAAAGTTAGGGGACAAGACTGCCAGAAAACTATTGTTGATATCAATCCCCAATGATATATACACTTGTCTGACAAATACAAAGACTGCGAAGTCCATCTGGGATGAAGTATGCAAAATCATGCGGGGATCAGACAGAGCTGCTACTAATAGGGCTAGGAATAGTCTAATGACTTTTGAGAACTTTAGAGCCCGTGAAGGAGAACTTCTGGAAAACACTTATCTCAGATTTGTAAATCTGGTAAGTGAAGTAAAAAGAAACGGAGTGACGAAGTCCAACTTGGACATCAATGTCAAATTTTTAAATGTCCTAAATCCAGAATGGGAAAAATATGCTATGATCATCCAACAAACGAAAGATATAGAGGAGATGGATTTTCATATGCTATTTGAAAACCTCAACAACTATCAAGAAGTTGTTTTGAGGAAAATGTCTGGAAAGAAGAAAGCGGAAAAAGAAACTGCTGATCCACTAGCTCTGCTGGCGGAGAAAAAGTATAAATACAAGCTCAAAAAGGAGAAAAGAGCGGTAATCAGCAGTACATCATCAGATTCAGAATCATCAGATTCATCTGCAGATTCAGAGATTGAAGAGATGAAAAAACAGATGGCACTACTTACAAAGGCATTTCAGAAGAAATTTTACAGGAAGCCAACAAACAACAAAATGCGCTACAAAACAGGCTCAAGGAAAGTTGAGAAAAAGGATAAGTATGAGAAGGCTGGAGAAAGTAGTGCACGAAAGTCTGACAAATATGAGAAGTCAGATAAATCAACCAAAAAGGATTCTGAACAGAAATGCTATAACTGTGGAAAACCAGGTCACTATGCTCGGGAATGCAGATCACCAGTCGTCAAAAATTCAGACTACTATACGAGAAAGGCCCTCTTAGCTAAAGAGAAAGAGTCAGGCAAAGCTCTTATGGCGGAGGATGATCATTGGTTACAGTTATCCGAAGATGATGACATTTTGGTTGAAGATGCCCATATCTGTTTAAAATCAGAAATCTTCAATGAATCTGAACTCAGTGAATCAGCTATGATAGCTGAAGATGAGATGTGGGTTGGACTGACAGATGAAGAGGATGAAGAGCAAAGAAAATCAGATTCTGATGAAGAAGAAGAAAAAGAAGAAGTTGCATTAATGGCATCTGGCCAAAACAAAGCTGAAAATGAGGAGGATTCAGAGTCTGATAACTCAGAGGATTCAGAAGGACAGGAGGTAAATTCTATTTCAGATTCTGATATTGACGAATCATGCATATTAGAAGAAAAACTAACTAATATGGCTTTCATGCTTAAAAAGTTTGAAAAATCCTTAAAAGCAGAAAAGAAAAAGGTTCATTATTTGGAAAACAAACTTCTAAATGAACACAATTTAGTCCTAGATTTTTCCAAAGATAAAGCCTTAGCTTTACGAGCTGTCTCAGACTTACAAGATAAGGAAAAAGAACTTCAAAGCAATATACTCAATCTGAATCACAAAATATCTGATTTACAAGAAAGTCTGCGAATAGCTGAATTAGAAGCCTCAAATTTTTCTGTAAAATATCATGCCATATTTGAAGAAAGAACTAAACTTTATGAGAAAATAAAAAAGATGGAGGATGAATTTATTAAAAGAGGGCAAACAGATCAAACAATATATCTAAATCAACCAAAAGATACAGAGTTTTATAACTCTAAATCTGGTATTGGTTGGGAAAATCCTAAGTATCTGACAAAAGCTATAACAAATTCACCAACATTATATGATGTCAGATACATGAATTTAGGATTAAAAATGACATTCTTGAAAGCATCTGAAGAAGTAGAATCCAGTGAAGAAATCAAAAGGTCAAGATCAGACAAAATGCAAAATTATGTTGACTATACCAAGATAAATGAAAACAGCAACATTGTTGATACTAAAGAAGAGTACATTCAAACTTATTCTGAAAAGGATTTGTCTGAATTACCAACTCAGTCTCAAAAACTATATTTACCAAATTCAATTTTAGAACAGATAAATTCTGATTTAGAATTGAAAATTAAAAGTTTTGAGACAGAGAATGGAATACTCAAGTCTGAATTACTAAAAATAGAACAAAAGTTGCAAGAGAAGTCTAAACACATAAATGTGTCTGATCCACATTCATCTATTTCTCTGGATTCTATAAATTCAGAAAAAGAATTTGATCTGTTCATGCACTCTGATGTTAATTCATTAGATCAAAGATTTGGTAAAATTGGTGAATTTATCAAACCTTTGACTAACAAACTATCAACTGGTAATAAAGAATTTGTTAAACTTCTGCAAAGAAAGAATACAGACTCTTTAAAACCATCTAAATATTCACCATCAGTGCAACAAAAGAAGGAGAAAACAAAACTGTTTGTTAAGTCTTCTAGTTTTGAAAAAGGTGAATCATCCTCATCAACGAACTCTTTGGCACGTACAGTCAAATCTTCAACAGGTATGAAAAGGTTACAGAAAATACAAGTATCTAAATCTTCTAATTCTCAAACTTCTTTTATGTCAGATAACGTTGTGACCGGATCGAGAAAACAAGTGTGGCGAAAGAAGCAAAGAGAAGAGAAAAACAAGATTATAAAACAAGAATGGCGCGTGAAAGAAAAAATTGTTACAGATAGAAACAGCAAAATCGAACATTCTGTCTGTAATAATGATAAAAGTCTTAAAAATTCTTGTATTAAGTTTTCAAGATCGAAATTAATTGCGTTGAATTCTTATGTTTGTAAGTCTGAAACTGTGAAACATAATAAGCTTGTATGGCAACCAAAGAAAAAGGACCCATTGTATGAACAGCAAAAGGATCCACAGATAAAAATTTCAAAAACAATTCCACCGAGAATTGTACAAAAGTGGATACCCAAAAGAACAATTCAAAAATGGGTACCTAAAATAAATTCAAACGATAAGCCCAAAGCCATATCAGTTAGAAAAACAAATGATACTATGCATGTTTTACCTAAAACTAAAGTACCCAACTAGAAGTGGGTACCTCATGTGCTATTACGTTTTATAGGTAAACCATGTCTGGTACCTTGATTCGGGATGCTCCAAACACATGACCGGACAACGAGACACACTCACGGACTTTGTAGAAAAGTTCTGTGGGACGGTAAGATTTGGAAACGATCAGTTTTGTCCGATCAAGGGATATGGAAGTCTGAAGTATGACAAAATCACAATCCAAAAGGTCTTTTATGTTGACGGTCATGGTCATAACCTATTCAGTATTGGACAACTGTGTGATAAGGGGTTAGAAGTCAACTTCAAAGCCAATCGGTGCAGCATCAGATCAGCTCAAGGAAAAGAAATTCTAGCAGGAACCAGGAAAAAAAATCTGTACTCCATTGATCTAGCCTCGATCAATCTGAAGAAAGATGTTTGCTTATTATCAAAAGCAAGATCTAAAACAGCATGGCTGTGGCATCGTCGCCTTTCACATCTAAATTTCAATGAACTGACCAACCTAGCAAAAGGAGGGTTAGTTAAAGGGCTGCCGGCGCTTAAATTTCAAAAAGAGCAACTATGTGCGGCATGTGAAAAAGGAAAGATGACAAAAGCCACACACAAATCCAAAACAGTACACTCATCCACAAGAGCATTAGAGTTACTGCATATGGATTTGTGTGGACCGATGAGAGTACAAAGTATAAATAAGAAAAGATATGTATTGGTGATAGTTGATGACTACTCACGATACACATGGGTGTTTTTCCTGAAATCCAAATCAGATGCAACCGAATCTATCATCGACTTCATCCGAAAAATACAAGTAAAGTTGCAACTCACCATCCAGACAATTCGCTCAGACAATGGAACAGAGTTCAAGAACAAATCATTGGACTCGTTCTTAAATTCAGTTGGAATTACACATCAATTCTCAGCTGCTCGGACTCCACAACAAAACGGTGTCGTTGAAAGAAGAAATCGGACACTAGTGGAAGCAGCTAGGACGATGTTGGCCTATTCCAATTTACCATTGTTCTTGTGGGCAGAAGCGGTTGCAACAGCATGTTTCACACAAAACCGTTCAATAATAAATAAAAGATTCGGAAAGACTCCGTATGAGCTAATCAATAAACGAATACCTAATGTTAAATTTTTCCATGTCTTTGGTTGCAGATGCTTTATATTGAATGATAAAGACAATCTGGGAAAGTTTAATCAAAAGGCAGATGAAGGAATCTTCATCGGGTATTCAAAGGAGTCGGTTGCTTTCCGAATATACAACAAGAGAACCAAGATAGTCAACGAGAGCGTAAATGTTAAATTTGACGAAGGAATAGTAATGGCTTCTGAACACACCAGTTCAGAACCCGGACCTAACATGCAGACTTCATTGGAGTCAAATAAACAAAATGCTGAACAAAATGAATTAAATAAGTTGTTTGAGAACTTTTATGATGATTATTTTGAAACTCCCAAAGCTAATGTTCAAAATTTGGTGCATGACAGGATCACTGAAGATCCAGTTGTAGTTTCAGATCTATCTCAACAACAGAGTTCAGAAGAAACTGGAGAAGCTTCAACAGCAAAGGTGCAGTCAACTACTGAGACTGTACAACCAATTGAACCTCCACAAACTTCTGAAACCCCTATTACTTCAGAACAGTCAGAAGCTCCTACCTCCGATGTTCCACCTACAACATCTGCAACAACTCCCGAACCATATTTCGATTCCAATCCAAACCAAGACCCAATAGAACCGTTTCCACATACAGTTAAGTGGACAAGAAATCACCCAATCGAGAATATCATTGGTGATCCATCGTCATCAGTCCAAACCAGAAGGGCTACAATGAATGAATGCTTATTTTCAAATTTTTTAAGTAAGATTGAACCTAAAAATGTAAAAGAAGCCCTTCTGGATGCTGACTGGATTGTGGCGATGCAAGAGGAACTCAACCAGTTCGAATGGTTAAAGGTCTGGCGACTTGTTGAGCGACCAAAAGACAAATCTATAATTGGCACGAAATGGATCTTCAAGAACAAGAAAGATGAACACGGTGTCATTATTCGAAATAAAGCTCGTCTCGTGGCCAAAGGATACAGTCAACAAGAGGGAATTGATTATGACGAAACATTCGCACCAGTTGCACGCATTGAAGCTATAAGGATGTTTTTAGCTTTTGCTGCACATAAAAATTTTACAGTATATCAAATGGATGTCAAAACTGCGTTTTTAAACGGGGAGCTAACAGATGAAGTATATACATATCAGCCCGAAGGGTTTACTAATCCTTCGAAACCTGATCATGTATATATTTTGGATAAGTCATTGTATGGCCTTAAACAAGTACCTCGTGCTTGGTATGATGCACTTTCAACATATCTGTTGAAATGTGGATTTACAAAAGGTGCAGTTGACACAACCCTGTTTATAAAACGTCAGGGGCCAGATATTATAGTAATACAGATATATGTAGATGATATAATATTTGGGTCTACAAATCCTGAATTTTGTAAGAAATTCGCGTTTTATGGGGGAAATAAATTTTTTCTTAGGTTTACAAGTAAACCAATTGACTGATGGTATTTTTATCAATCAGTCAAAATATATCCAATACATGTTAAAGAAATTTAACATGGTCAATAGTACTCCTATGAAAACCCCCATGGCTCCGGATTCAAAATCAAAACTCGATGCGGACATCTCAGGGAAACCTGTAGATGTAACCCATTATCGAGGTATAATTGGGTCATTAATGTATTTAACAGCCAGTAGACCAGATATTATGTTTGCTACATGTGTTTGTGCTAGATATCAGGCAAATCCAAAAGAATCACATTTAACTACTGCAAAACGAATTTTAAGATATCTCAAAGGTACTCCAAATCTTGGTTTGTGGTACCCTAGGGAGTCTTCATTTCATCTGACTGCTTTTTCTGACGCTGATCACGCAGGTGATAAGATGGACAGAAAAAGTACGTCAGGAGCAGTACAATTCTTAGGTGACAAACCCGTATGTTGGTCATCCAAGAAACAACACTGTGTTTCATTGTCAACAGCTGAAGCAGAGTACGTGGCTGTATCTTCTTGCTGTTCTCAAGTGTTGTGGATGAAAAGCCAACTACGTGATTACGGGTTTACACCAAAGAAGATTCCAATATACTGTGATTCTCAGAGCGCAATCGCTATTGCATCAAATCCGGTGCAACATTCAAAAACGAAACACATCGACATTCGGTATCATTTCATTAAAGATCATGTAGAAAATGGAAATATAGAATTATATTTTGTACCTACTGAATATCAACTAGCTGATTTGTTTACCAAAGCGTTAGATGAAAAGCGGTTTAATTTTTTGGTATACAAATTAGGTATGTTGAATCGTTAAGATTTAATAATTCAGTAGTTTCAAAATTATAATTTTAAACTTTTATTTTTAAGTGATTTTTATCTGATGTTGAAATTCATGAATTATAAAAGTTTATATTTTTTTTGGAATTTAACAAGATCTGGATTGTCATGTGCAGGGGGAGCAGAAAAGAAATTTATCTGATTCTGCATAAATCTGATAAAAATTATCTGTTATTTTGTAGGGGGAGCAGAGGTGAAAAATGATATAATAAGTTGAGGGGGAGCAACTTTCAGAAATTCAAGGGGGAGCAACTGCATTTTGTTAATATGGTTATTTTTTCTGTTGTTAATATTTTTTTTTGTTTGTTTCTACTTTTATTTTTTTTGGTGTATTTTTCAGTTTATTTTTTTGTGATGTTCATGTGATATTTTTTTACAAGAATATTTTTGTTTTTGTCCATTTTAATTTTTTTTTGTTTTTGATATTCAATTTTTTTTTTCACAATATTTGATTGAAATAAGTGGGCTAAAGTGGTTTAGAAGATGGGCCGGTTTTTCAGATTTGAAAATCTTAAAATTGGGCCGGGTAAAATGATACTATAAATTTGAATTTTCAAATTCAAATTCAATTTTTCCGGAAACTATTTCTTTTCATCTTCTCCAACAAGATTTCTTCACCTCAAAGAAACCTCAAAACCACAACCGACTTTGTTCATCAACATTGTGAGTAAAAGTGTTTATGTTTTATTATTTCAGTTTCATTGTGTATATTTTTAGTGTATTTGTTCACTGTGAGTTTCTGTTCGTAATTTTTTTTTGAGTTCTTGACCGACAATGGCAATTTCTAATTGTGGTCAATAAAACTGAAAGTGATTGTGTGATAGTGTTCAACATGTTAATATGACTATGAATCTGAAGTTTCATATGTCATTTTTAATTCACACAAACAGAATCAGTGATAACAGTTTCGAGTTTCAGTTTTTCTGAAATTTGAATTTTTAACAACTTTAAAGTTGTTTTTGTTCAAAGTTCAGTAAAACAAATATGTTTAAAATTGATTTTCGAGGGGGATACAAGTTTTAAAACATTCAAAAACAACCCTGAACTCAAAATCATCAAATCAGTGTTCTGGACTTGTAAAGAAAAGAAATAGAGGATTCTCGAATAAAAGGTCATTCGAGTTGTGTAATAGACTCATTCGAGTTGAATTACAAGGTCATTCGAGTTGAATTACAAGGTCATTCGAGTTGCTTTACAATGTCATTCGAGTTGAATTACAAGGTCATTCGAGTTGAATTACAATGTCATTCGAGTTGCTTTACAGTGTTATTCGAGAAACATTTAAGTTTCATGCGAGTTGACAAGAGTGGGTCTAATACTTAGAAACTTTTCAGAACATAAGTGCTTCAAGCATAATCGAGTTGGAAATATGGTCTTATCGAGAAAATGACTTGGTCATTCGAGTTGGGTGTTGGATCCCATTTGCCATTCGAGTTTAATACATGTTACATTCGAGTTTCATGTATATAACATTCGAGTTTTCTAGTGATTTAATCGAGTTTCATGTTACTTCATTCGAGAAACTTCAAGACTCATTCGAGTTGAGTCAAACTTCATTCGTGTTTTACAGAGTATTATTCGAGTTTCATAGACTCTTCATTCGAGTTTTCCAGAGTATTATTCGAGTTTTATAGTCTCATCATTCGAGTTGGGTGTAGACCTATTCGAGTTGTATAATGTGTCACCCGAGGTTGTTAAAGTGTCATTCGAGAAACGTATAGGTTCATTCGAGACTCATCAGAAAACTTTTCTAAGTATAATATTTTAAAGTTTTAAGAAAAATGTCACATTTTTTAAGAAATTGTTATAAATTTGTGTTTTTCTAACATTGGTCTCTAAACGATTGACTTTGGAGTCCTCTCAATAATTTTCAATTATTGTCAGGAATCCTGATGCTTTAAACAGAAAATCACAAGTTTTTGCAATTTCTGATAAAATGTTACAAGTTTTTTCTACATTTTGAAGGTTGTTCTTTGTGTACTTGGTAAGTCTAACATGAATTTTATTTTTACAGGTATTCAAATGGCATCTCCTGTACAATCCCAAAATTCTAATTCCTCTGATGCTCAGTCATCATCAAATCATACCCTCGTCTCTACCCCAGTCAGATCAACCTCTGTAGCCCGTTCTTCACAAATCCAAATTATTCCTGATAATCAACTTATTAAGCCAAAACACTGTCTTCCTTTCAGGGATAATAACCACCGTTTAGATCCCAAAGTCATCAAAGTAAGCCATCCTATCATAGTGGACATTTTGAAAGGTCATCCACTAGGGTATCTTTTACAATACAAACCGTCTATTCCTCAAGTATATTTACAACAATTTTGGCACACTGTCAAATTTGTTCCCGCGGACGGAAATCACCACTTCAAAGTAACGATTGACCAGTTCAAAACGAAAATCACCCTAGCAAGACTGCGTCATAATCTATATCTTCCAAGACGTATAGATACTGTGAATTTCCCTGAGTTGGCAGATTTTGAAGACTTTGTTTCTGATGAAGAGCTGGTACATGACTTGATCTGCTTGGGATACTCAAAACCACTACCAAAGAGCTCCAAGTTTCACAGAAATGGATTGAATGGTGAATGGTATACTTTATTTGGGATCATCAATAGGTGTATGACATCTAAGCATACAGGGATTGACAGATGCAGCATTCACTGTTTGAGGATCTTTCATGGAATAGCATTCAACAAACATTATGACTTTGCTCAGTGCATATGGGAGGATCTAAAGGAGGTTGTGCTTGCAAAAACAACAAATAGAGCAAGGAAATTTGTGCCACTTCAGAGATTTATACAGATTCTTATTCGAGGGGTCTTAACGGCAAATGAAAATATTCCAAAGCGAGCCAACTCTCAACGATGCCCAGACTATGTTATGATGAGTATACATGAAGTGCCAGACTCTCCAAATGCAAACATCATGCCAATTCCTGAATATTTGCTGAAGTATGCAGATCAAGAAAGTGAAAATGTGAGATTGTACAGAATAGATCATGCTCCTATAGAGACCCAAGAACCGGGTTCTCTTAGCCCAGGAGCTTTAAGGATTGAGGAACCTCAGCAAGGGGCTGAAGTTCAGGTTACCCAGTCTGTGTCTGAGGGAGTAGGAAGTGTGAGGGGTGGTGAGGTAGAAGCAGAAAAGTCAGATTCTGAGAGGACTTTATCTGATATTCAAGAAGAAGAGGGAGAAGGAGCTGAAGATGATGATGATAATGATGATGATGGAGGTGATCATCATGAGGGAGGAGGCTTGATGATTGATATCGTACAAATAGCTGAACAGAGTGTGAGGGAGTTCCTTAGCCCAGAAAGCCGGGACATAGCTACATCTGCTGTTAGCTCTCCTATGAGAGTTAGCATTGAACAAGTCAGTATCCCACTGACGACTGCACACCCTCCTATCCACTCAATCTCCTCTCAACAGGAGATTGTTTCATTTGAACACCGGGATGAAACACATGATCTATCCGAAAGTCACTTGGACTTGATGGATATTGAAACAAGTGCACAACTGCCCGTGTGTACGCCTTCATTTGAATCACAAAGTTTAGATCCTATACACTTTAGGACACTTGAGTCAACTTCATTCGTTGAAGTAAGTGTGGCTGAACTTAGTGTTCCCACCGGAACACCCTTAGTAACGGAAGCATTTGTTGCTCCGTCACTTGAAGAGGGTGGAAGTCCAGTCAGAGAAACGCCAATAACAACTCTGAGCACTGGCCACGCAGAAGTTCTTTATACAAGTTCGACTGCTGTGACAACTGGAAGTCTGAGTGACCCAGTGGTGAATTTATCCCCTTTTGTAACTGAATCTACCTTGAAAAATGCTTTAGAAGAAGTTTTTATGGAGTAAACATGCATGTATCTAATCAACTGGCAGAGGTAATGGCGCAAATGACCAACATTCAGAAGTTCTTGAAGGGAAAGGATGTTGCGGAGGCGTCAGTTCAGAAAAATGATTCAAAACAAGCAATAGAAGAGTTGAAGGAAGAGTTAAAAGATTTTGTTTTTGATCAATTTGATGAAATGAGAGAACGCATGATCAGCCTGGAGAATACAGTGGTAACGGCATTAGGAAATTTGTCTGAACGAGTAGCTGCAGTGGAAGAGACCTGCAAGGCTCAAGCTTCCTCGTCAAAGAGAAAGCATGATGAGCATGACGAAGACTCCGATGATGCTCCTCATGAGGGGGAGAAGAGGAGAAAGCTTGATCAACCGACGCCGGGAATTTTAATGATAACATATCCAGAGAAGGAACCAGAGGCTCAAGGAACAGAAGCAGAAGGATCCAAACAGACAGCTGGTGAACAGAGAGAGCTGGGATTGATTCTTTATGAAGATGTTCCAGTTCCTTTGAACACTCAGCCTGATATTTATCAGTTCATTGAATATATTGATTCAGAGGAGGATGTTCAAGAGAAAGAGAAAGAGTTGAATGTTCAAGAGTATGGAGAAGGAAGAGAGGAGTATATTGAACTATCAGAAGATGATGACATTATTGCATTAACAGATAAAGATTTTAGAGCAGAAAGGATAGAAGAAGAGGAGGTTTTAATTGAAGAAATTATGAAAGATGTTGATCCAACACCAACGGTTGAAAAGCCTGAGGTGGTTGTAGAAATTAAGGAAGAGTTTGAAGAGTTTCCTGTTGAGAGCAGTGTTGCTCAAGAGACAGTTGTTTTAAATGAAGTAGAAGTGATGGACAGATTCTTTAATGAGTTTGTGTTGGCTGATGAATCAAAGAAGCAACATAGATTAAGATTTCAAGCACAACAAGTGGTGCAGAGAGAAATTCAAGATATGTTGACTTTGTTGAATAAAGATGAGATAAGTAAGAAAAAGGTGAAAAAGCTTGAACTACCAGAGAACAGGTCTGCTGAGTTCATAAGGAAAAGAAACAAGATGCCGTATATTGAAGATATTTTAGAGAAACGGATCTTTTGTAAAAAGCAAGCTCCTTGTTCCTTTCACAAATTATTCCGTGTTTTAGAACCAAATATGCCCAATCTGGTTAACTATGCTAGTTTCCTAAGGAATAAGACTCAAGAGGTTGAGAAGGTGAAGAGCGAGTTCAGAATAGTGGATCTGGTGTTGATTGAAAAAGAAAGATTTGTTAAGATTTTTTATCCAAAGTTTACTGTTACCAGATCTGATGGAAATACGTATGTTTTCACTGAAGCTGACATGTTCAACATGCACTTGGTTGATATTGAAGATCTGTTTGACGAACTGTGCAGGAATAAAAGGAATGAACATTGTAGATTTGCATTGAAGACATTGTTTCATTTCATGCATACCAAACTAGTATTAATGTCAGTGCAAGATTTACAGATTGGAGTTGAAAGAGGAATGAGGAAGATAAACATGACAGCACCACACAGAGATATTAAGTTTGCTGGTGAGCTTAAAGAGTTTCAAGTGATTATGGTGAAGCATCCAGCTGTCATGTATAAAGATAGGAATAAAAGATTGAGAGCTATGAGAAGTGTTGAACTGAATAAGTTTTCTGATGGAACTTTGATTAAAGTGATGAATGGTCTGAAAGGCAAGCTGGCAGCAGATCAGAAGAGGAAGACAAAGAAAGGAGCTCTATCAGTTAACGATCGAAAACTCATGGTCGAGTTTATTTCCAAAATTGAATGGAGGCTGTCAGATCGAAAAAGTATTCGAAGATTTGAACAAAAGCTGGGATTGTCAACTTGAAGACTTTGCTACTTTCATCAAAGGGGGAGATTGTTGGAAGATGTTTAGTTGATGAAATATCAAAGTCTAGGGACTTATTGTGTAATTTCCTTATAGTTTGTAATTGTGTATAAATAGTCATTTTGACTTTCTAGATTTAGGGAGATCTGTCAGATTACACATTTTGTACGCATTCAATTTAGAATTAGCAGCACTGTACGAAGAGGAATATCCAGTTCATCATTTTTGTAATCATCAAGTTCATCAATCAAATCATTCGGTTAGTATTGATTACATTTATTGTTTTTATTAATTGCATTGTGTTGATTGAATTGGTAGAAACTACATTTCACAATTACATTTCACAACAACGGTTACTGGTCTGTACTTACGTACAACAAAGCGACATGTTTTGACTTTCTTTCCGTTTTAAAACTTT